>MNPL01006920.1:49664-69329 GCA_002081605.1 Tropilaelaps mercedesae | reverse complement strand
TATATATATATATATATATATATATATACACTTCATAAAAATGGATAAAAAGAACGCAGTGGTACAGGTTGAATAGAATGTATTGTAAATTATGACTTCGCGTCCAATTATTTTGTTTCGAGGCTCTATTGCTTACAGTATTATTCCATTTATAATCTTCACTTATAAATTACACCGCTAGAAATAAGTTACAAAGTATGCGCAATTCTCCTATGCTTAAATGTTCCGAAGCGATGTCATGGGAGTTACATATTTGGTTGATGATCAGCCGCTGACAAGATGATGCAGGAGTCTTAAGAAACGTATTAACATACACTTTTAGCTGGTGGAAGCTATCGGAGTAAGCAAACAATACCGAGCGCTTATACTTTGGCCAAGTACTGAAATGAGAAGTTTAGTAAAGTGAGGTATATTTGAACAGGAATATACAGCTTAAATGTTTAAGAATTTCACGAATAGTTGTTCAAGGCAGTTGTCAGACCTAGTTTCGGATCAACCACGAATCCTCAATAAGATCTCTGCACCTTTCTGGCTTTAACCGAGTCTTCCCCGCAAGACTTTTTGCAGCTCGGGAACAGTCGAGATTAAAATCAGAACAGACAACATTTAAGATCACATTGGAGCGCAGCAGGATGACAGATAAATACAACTGTGATGATGCTGTACACATTTTTATACAAAACGGAAATGTTGCAATGTAGGTGCAAAAGGGACAGAATTTAAAAGGCACAGTAGAAACACTTGTTCAGGTCACGTTCAACTAAGCGCCTTTGTTAATCCTAATCCAAGGTGTTTTGGAATGGTTTAAAATAGGAAAAAGCAACCGCAAAAAAAATATAAAACATGCCGTAAGAAATTATTTTACAATAACAACAACAGAGTACAACTATTTTACTCGGCCACTGGCTATGGCTTTCATCATGGCGCACTTCCAAGTGAACTTTTTAACTCTCTTTAAAACTCTTTTAAACTTTAAGACTCGAACGTTGCATGTTACCTCATTAGCTTCAGTCATTCTCGGAGAAATACCGTTGGTAACAGACTCTATTTAAGCTCTATTCGAGCTCATTTTTCCACATAATCCCAATACGGCATAGCTGGTTGACATTGCTGCAGTTCCGAGCACTTTACTCCATTTTGCACGCGCAGCTGCAACATCTTTGAAGCGCTCTTAAGTGCCAACGCATATTCAACGGCCAATGAAGCAGTAGAAAGCACTCAAAAGTTCCTTATGGGCTTGCCACCTGCGGCCGGCTAGTTTATTTGCGAAACTTGTCGTTGAAGCAGTTCAACCGTAAGCAAATATGGGAAGTACTAACGCACTGCATACACAGCATCGACGGACGCTCAAAGCTGCAACAGTAATTGTTGATATAACCGTATCCGGCGAAAGGGGCAGCTTACTTCGAGTGAGGCCTACGTTGAGCGTCGTTTCTACATTGGTGTTTTGAAGGCTGAATTAGGAAGCAGCACCTACACCCTTTTTGTTTACTGTAGACAAAGCATGTAGTCATGACAGCAATTACGATTGGGCGATGCCAGAACGTTACCAGAACCGACCAGAAGTTATTACGCCTGTTTGATCATAGTTTTTGTGTGCTTTAACACATTTTCTTTGCCTTCATACTTGGCCCAGCCCTTTCTTAGTTTTAATTACCTGAATTGTCAAAATGTATAGCAATGCATTCTCAGGTTTCTGATGCGCATTAAATTACATCTTGGTTCGCCCGCGTAAAAAGAAAAGTCTCAGCTACGCCACAGGGTAGCGACAGTGGTTTAAAAGCATTGCTAATATGACTACAGCGAGTACCGCATCGTACCACAGTTAAGATATGCGATAAGTTACAACAGTATGAATATTTGTACTCGATGCACCGATTATACATATGGCAATTAGCCCCTATGGCGCCGCTAACAGTTATTTTTTACGGAATTTATCACTGAGGCATTTATCGGCTTTAGCAAAGAGCAGGTTTTTCTGTTAGATGTTACGAAAAAGTGTGATCGCGTTATAGTGATCGCGTGGTTCATTTCCCAGACAGTTAGAATCCAGTTTTGCGGAGCGCTTATTTCGTGCAATGCATTACGTTGACACTACCGTTCCAGCTCACTCCTTGTCCTCCCATTTCCATAAAACGAATATAACAGAAAAGAAAGAAACGAACATTACTTTTTTGTGCTAGTGATTTTAGCTTGAGGAAGCATATTTAGGTTAGTCTAACTTAATAGAAGGCATGTGAGTCAACCCCGCGTAAATCAAACTCGAGAGAAACCAAACAGTAGGATACAATTTTCACTCTTCAATCACTTCTGTTTGTTGTTAAATTGCTTAACATTAGCTATACTGCAGTTCTGCGTACTGGTTCTACAAGAAACGATGGTCGCAAGAACAAACGCTATTTTGCAAGTGTTCATCAACACCTTAATATTTAATTACCTATATAATAATAACCTTTCAAACGGGCTCTTTCATGGAGGCACAATGTCCTCATATCATTCTACATCAGGTTCTAGGCTGGCTAACAGATCTCAGTGTAGACATGACGCTCGGATGGGTTTACGCAGCGTTAGCTTAGAGGGACGTTCCGCCGTCGTACTAGGCAGAATTCACTGCGTACGTCTGCCCGTCTTGACCAGATCTTTGTGCTTGAGTCAGAAGCTTATGGAATTTTTTAACTGACATATCACACTCCCTTTCGGGCACTGTGCCCTTTTCGCTCTGGGCGATAGCAGCTACACCGAGGCCCGGCAGACGAGCATAAGCTGAATCCCCTTCACCGCTTTCCTGCTCGGTGTGCTGCCGTTCACGTATGCCCAATACGGGATCATTGTATAATGAAGACAGCTCGGAGTCACCGTCCTTGTAGTCAGATCCTGCATAGCCGAAATTTCTCGCCAGCGAGACGACAATCTGGTCGAGCGAGACGAAGGCTTCTTTCTGGCGCTGCATTGAGATCCGAAGTTGCTCGCCAATTCGCCAGATCTCTGCGGAAATGTCGAAAGCCGATGTGGGGTCACGCAGAGCAAGCTTCCGAGCGCTGTGTTGCAACCTTGCGGTCGCTTTGTCGTTGCTCGTCCACAGCTCCGTGAGGGCATTGTGCATCGGTACTGGTAAGTGACCGGTCTCAAACGCCAGAGTGTCGCGAGGTGAGGCGAGCGGCGATGCGGCGTTACTGCCCAGGGCGCCGGGCTGTGCTCGATCCATGCGAAGTCGAGGGTACACGTTGTATGAAAAAAACCAGGTTTAAGCACTGCTAGCGAGCCCAGCGCTACGATGCAAATGTAACGCCGGCCAAACACAATGAATAACAATAAGAAACCGTTGTACTTCGTTTCCTTTTGGCAATAATGTTTTGCAAACGCTCGATTGGTAAAAAGGACATCAGACTCTGTTCGCTTCACTTAGTTGCACAACATGTCGTTGAAACAGTGAGCAATCGTTAGAACGTACTATGCTGTTATTCATAGACGCTTTATCTTGGCTCATGATTTTATGCTCATAAAAGAAAAATCTTTAGCAGATAGAACCTGGTTTGCGACTTGCACTCGCCCATCACCAATAAACGCCATATTTGGTTTGCGTATGGGTTAACCTTGATTTGGTTTGCGGGTTATAATTATAGCACAGCATTTTTCATATGGGCTGCATTCATCTGTACTGGCGGCGATTCGCGTTACTATCGTGTTCTTTAACCCAGATTTAGACTAACAGAAACTGCTAATTTTTACATGCGTTTACATTTATATCTAAAAAGCATACATTTTCCCTGTATAAAGCCAATGGCAATTAAGAAGTCAAACGCTAGGTTTAGCCTAGCGCTCAATGTTAGCAAACACTACCACTGGCAATGAATTTATAATTGGTGTAACAGCGCTAAAATATTTAAAGCTGAGGTCAAAAGAACTACCCACGTAAAAAAATATTTACTTCGGCACTTCCTTGACAGGATGTTGTATATGTGCCACACACACTGACCCGTTTTACTCTGTGCTAACACACTAGATAGTTATGCCACCAGTATATGGCTGCTGTTGATATACTACTTCATTGTTTATTGGGATACCAAAATTTAGTGTCATATCCAGGGATCTTTTTAGATTGAAGTGAATGTCTGACAGAACGACGAGTACTCACGTGTAGCAAGAGAATAGCTTTATAAAGATGGTCACGGTTCATAAAATTCAAGCGCGTACGATTTATGTCTAGTAACCAACAAAAGTAATGATGAACGATAGGGGAAATTGGTCATTCATATTATATGTTACATATGGTACAAGTACGCGGTCTGTTCAAGAAATGCGAGTGACTGCACATCAGGTTGTATGGCACGGTTGTGCTGCCACAACGTTCGTACACAAGAGGCGTGTGGACACTTTTTTATCCGAGACAGTTTACATGTGTTATTTATGAGCGTACCTATTAATCCTAGCTATGTTAGCTTTAACTGAACATAGGAAATACTGTAGAAACGCTGCTGTTTATTGTGAATCGGCCAAATCGTATTGAATACAAACGTTTTTTTCATTTATTTAGGCTCAAACTCGTTAATCTCGATTTTACGTGATTTCTAGTCTGTTGTGTTCGCTGTTTCTGCTATGCTCGGCGTACCAAGCGGCGATAGATCTGCGGAGGATCGGGAGTTCCTGAGCTGAACTTCCAGAAGTTCAGCCTGACGGTCTTCCTCCAGTGACCTGACAGGATAGACAAGGTGATTACCGCTGTCCGTCGAAAATAGCTGATGCTCTCGGGGGTTATACGCTAAGAAGGTCGTATTGCCAAACGGGTTCGTAAATGAGATTGGTGCCTGGAAAAAGCAAGACTGATTAGGCTTTAATCTCAATCAGGAATAACACAATATCCAGGAATCAGGTTTTCACTACTTATTCAGGCACTGCCCTTCGATCAGCTTCAGCAGACGTGTACCTACTTACCTCAAGGTTGATGATTGAGTCCGCAATGAGATCATATGCGTACATGTAGATTTGGGCGTGAGGTTCGGTCACCGAATTGACAGCGTAAAGTACTCCGCACATAACGATCATTTGGGCAATCTTTCGATGCGGGAGAGTGAGGTTCCACATAAACTGTTTCTCGAACGTCGTCTCGTCCACCTATCACAAGTTTCCCTTTTACTTTATTTTGCTCCTCTTAGTGTTGTCATGTGTACGTGTTATGCTTTTTTCCATCCGAGTGTACATTTAACAACGCTTCACGGTGCTTGTTACCTTTAGCAACATAGTGTTATTCGACCTCGTGCTTGCGTATATAATCCAGAGGCCATTCTCGTCCGCAACGATGTGCGCGTAGTTCTGTTGACTGGCAAATAGGAAGGTCCGATTCGAGAAGGCCATATCCTCAACGGAGAGGACAGACATTTCTCTCATGCCGCCTTTACCTCTAAATACACACATTTTACCTTAGCAAATGGTATATTACAGTAGATGTCAATAATTATCGAATACAAATATGGTACTAAAAAATGCAAGAACCTAGTCAATGGCAGGCGTTACATTATGCCCGAACCCCAGGCAGCAGGGAACCCCGCAGGCAACACCGAAGTGCTGCTAACTCCGCGGAGCCGATGAGCCAATAGAGACTCCTCCTCGACCTTTGTTGAAAGCCAAGGTTAATAGCCGCAGCTCTCGCATGAGCCAAGGCAGGGCGACCAACCTTCAGAGCTGACTACTTACATGAAGTGCTGCGTGAGCGATCGTTTGTGTTGCCCTAAACAGTTTCTATCGATGCCACCAATCATTTCAGTTGTCAGTAACAAGATTTTGGCGTACATCCTCGGATACTTATTCGAGAGCCAAAATGCTAGCTTAAGGTCAGTTACGCTTGGGAGTCACGAAAACAAGTGGACGTTATGACACACATGGGGCAAAGAATACTCTCAAATTCATTTAGCATTGTATGCCTGTTGAAAGGAGTTGTCTGGCTGTTAGAAATCACTTGAAGAATAGGGTTTCGCGAGTCATTCCGCTTGCAGTATCCAATGAAATAAGTAAATTAAATTTAGAGGCTGAATATTATAGTATATAGAGGTTCCAAGAACGTAACCGTGTAGAAAGGTCAGTTTAGTTAGCATATTTCGTGTTTTGAGGTTGGCCAAACGTTTTTCAACGTATCTGAATAGTCATTCACTTTCCTGATCGGATCTGAATTCAATCAGTATCCTCAAAGTACACCTATTTGTCATTCGTATGATCAACTCGCCGTTGAGCATTTCTCACAAAAAGCTTAAAATAGTTTTTATTCGTCGATGGGTTCTATTGGAATAAGGACCAAATGCATCTCAAAATGAGCGTCTATGACGAATAAACAAAACCAACGGCGTCCTAATGGACCCAAGAGCAAAAAGGACCCAGGAAAAAAGTCGAGTCACAAATATGGCACGTTACACACGTTAGAACATGATACGAGCACCATTTTTTTATAACTCCAAAACGTGGTTTGTAACGGTACTTGGTGTAAAAACGTTAGTGGAATGAATATCCGCCGAGAGAAAAGCAGTTATACGTTCTGAAATTTATGTCAAAATGGAATATATACCTCTTTGACACGCAAAAACGTAGTCTGTTTGCTCAATTAAATATGGGACCTACTCTGTGCGAGGCTAAACAAGATTCAGGCGATACATATTAAGGACATTTCTGCTGTTCAGGGGCGCACAAATTGTCCAGTCGTTCGACTGTAACTTTTCGTGACATCATGTACAGCAACAGGACACGATACAGTACAAAGAAGCTGGTTCGCTTACTCGAATGATCTCGAGTGCAGTGGCAGACGCACAATGTTATTTGACGCATTCTGATGGTAATAGAACGTGCCGTTGATAAGCAGGTTTCCATTGCCAAAGAAAGCTGAATTCAACGCTATCTGTTTCGCAGGAATTCCGCTTTGAAACTGCTCCCGCGTCTGAAATGGAATCGTCAGTTAAGCATCACAATCTTTATAGCAGCAGTGTAAATAACGTAAAGCCATCCAAACGAGTAAACGACTTCAACGAAACAAAATAATTTATAATTACGCGGAATTTCCAACCCGAATGAATGTAAATTTGTGTGGAAGTAGCCTGATGTGGTTGATTCTTTTACTTCTAGTTCTTCAAGGGAGTCGTTAGCCACAGACAAGACCTGTCTTCTTCAATAAGTCCTTTATCATGTCACCTCGTCTCTCGTACATTTGACTAGCATACATCCGAAGACAAATAATTTCACCGGGCAACTTAACTTCAGAACGGGGGGATATTCATAGGAAAGGAGTTATATAGATTTAAAAACGCCCTTGAACTGGAAGCAAAGAAACGCCCGCCTCAGTGACCACGTACGAAAGCTACATGTAGATCAGAAGAAGCCGTTAGTCTTTTACCCGTGTAAATACGAATCCAAAAAGAAAACTGAGCGGTGCGCGGATTTACGCCAGACGGAGCTCCCTCTCTCTTAAATCGACTCCCTGAACAACAGGTGTGTCCATTTGAACTTTAAAAGTAGATTTATTTTCGGCGATATTGCTTAATAAAGGATACACTTTTGGCAAACCAGTTAACTAACCTAGTGCGCCCGTACATATCAGACGTTTAAAGAACTTAGTAGCTAGTTACCAACTGGGTCACAGTTACAGTAATACCTTTGTGGAGAGGATATTCTGGAACCCATAACGATAACATACGTATAGCCTCAAGGCTTTAAGACAAAGAAACGTTGAACTTCGTCCGAGTTTTAGCACAAAAAGTTAGTTTACAAAAAGCAGTGTGACTAAAGTAATAATCTAAAAGTAATTAATATATCAATGAAACTATAAGCAAAAATAGTAAAGCGAAAATAATTCTAAAAAGGAAATGACCAACATATCAATGTACAGTACCGAAGTAGAAATGTTCCTATATAATGGATGCCTGCCGGATTATCTATGTACCTTGAACATGTAAAGGTGCTTATTATCTCCGTGCTTAGTGGCGTAGAAAACCCTAATAGCTGGCTCTTCGCTATCAGGATGGCGAACTTCGTCCTGCCACCAAGCCGAATACGTTGTGCCGTTCTCTAGATACATCACCGGTTTACCAACACGACTTAAACGGGAGTCTGTCGTACATGCTGAAATGTTTAATTATACACTCAAATGGCCAAAAATTAATGTAGACGTTTTGCACTCTCAACTAGAACTATATTATGATTAATAAAGCAGCAAAATGTGATGAAATCATGCTTATGCCATACCGGGCCGCCTGTCAGGCTTTCTGGTCCAGTTTCGTTTGTCGACGTCGCTGTACTCATTACGTACGTCAGCCATCTCAGGCAAAGCGCTTCGACAACGGCATTCCGGGCATTTACGCAGACATTGCACGTGTTGCTTGTCTTTTACTTCTGGCAAACACACAGACAAAATATACATCGATGGGAAAATAGCGTTTACGCCTTTCACATTTTTTCGTGGCCAAATGGTCTTTTAACAACGGTAGATGTACTAAGGCGTCTGGAAAAGGCGCAAACTGGAGAAGCTATTAGTAAGCAATAATGTTGAATTGTTTGATTTCAATGGCGAGTAGAACATATTGTTCGAACTTCCAAGTTTTCGCTTGATTCCTATTGTCACGTTTCAAAATGGTAAAAAGCTGTGAAACAGCTTAGACACAAAAGTGACATCGTTTTCCTGAACGCTAGAATATTAGCATAAGGTACATAGCTACTCAATAAATGGAAATGAAGTAAAAATGGTTAGAACTACCCATCATTACCTTGAAAGCACATTACTAGAGCATACCTTCATTTAAATATTTCGGGTGGTGATTTTTTAAAAAATGCGGTTTGATGATCCGCGATAACTTTTTTCACCCTGTAAATCCGTGTAGACGAACATCGATTCGAGTCTGTTTAAAATCATCTACAGTTCTAATGAAGTTTAACAAGAATTTCACACGAAATATCTCGATATAATCTGCGGACGTACCTGTACCAAATGCTATTTCCTCGTTAGACGATCGCCAGTCAAGCGGTTCGTGACCATCTGGAACGTGCATAACTTTAATCATTAGTGAAAATGTCCGTAAGAGCTAATGGCGTCCCGTAATGTATCGTCGTTTCGCGTTGGAAAGAAAATTTACGCCGTGTTTGCCAAAACGTCAATAAGAACATATTAAACTTCCAGGAACGACAGCTTGCGCATGGTACTAGTACTGAGGGGATATGGGTAGGCTTACGATGATAATGCGAAAAAATAGTGCGTCCTTTTGACTGGCTTTGAAGTGGCGTATTAGTGCAAGAATGTGAGTATATTTTCCTTTGGCCAACGAAACTTGCAGCAAAGGCGTCGCTCGGCTTTTATTTTTCCTTGCATTTCGTCTCTAATCTCATCAGAAATAAACAAAGGTCTTCTGGTAGTAGCGACACACCATTCATTACGGTCGCCACCTCATTGCATACTCACTACTGAGATCAATAGTGCCGACAGCCTGGCCGCGAACGTTCTTCGAGACGCATAAATAGCCGCCAAGGTCGCTGGGTGTTACGTAGGTGATGTTCAGAGTGAGCCGATGCTGGTAAAAACCGATGCGCTCGTCTCGAGGTATGAACTTTGGAGATTCCTCTACGTGTGCCACGCAACATGAACGAAGATTTAATAATAGAGAGTTATGACTGAAATCGCCTTGTTTTCAAATGGCAAAATACATCTATTTTTCTTGCACTTTCTCTATTGTTGCATACTTAGACACAAGAATTAGTAGATGAAACATACACGCGTAGGACTTTCAAGAACCATCAGAAACATCACTTTGTGGTTAATTCTGCTATCTGCGCTGCTTTCTCGGACGTATTTGGTCCGCCAGGTTTACATATAATTGTATATTGCATACTTATACATACGCAAATGGCGCATTCTGGAAGTGGTCAGCACACAAACACGTTCAAGTGAGAGCCCTACGAAACGTAAACATTTCCTTGTAAACCCACTCCGTCAAAATTGCCAATCGAAAGCAATGATATGATTATATCAAAGAGTCAGTTATAACAGGAACAAACTGACGCCGGTTTGTACCGGTGCACGCACACGCGTATCTGTTAATACGTACACTTATATTAATTAAATGGTATATAAGAGTACCATAGTGTCACGGCAATAGACTTCTCATGCATGCTAAATACTCAGCGTGAAGTCTCATTTAAGGTAAGAATTTCTCGTGCATTGCTGAAGGAGAGACGTATCGTTTCATACGAAACACAAACGAAATACAAAAACATACCACATATGGTAACGCCGCGAAGGCGCGTGTGTGCTTCCGTAGCACGTTTTAACTGTTATTACCAATATCAATAGAGGTACAGGCGATTACTAACCAATTTAGAACGAATGTTAGCTTTAAGAAAACCGTGAAGTTGTTCCGATTGCTGGTCAGCTAAACACATGAGCTGAAAAAACTTCGTGTTATCCACCGTTGATGCAGTGCTAATTCCCGCAACTAAGAAGGTATAGAATAAACATCCATACACTCAGGCTGTTTAAAGCTTTATGGTAACATTATTTCTGATGACAAAGTGCATACTCAATCAACAGCGATCAGACAGTTTTTGGTGAAAATGTGGTTTCATCATTCCGAAATTGCGAATATACTCTTTGTTAAAATGGTTTTATTATGGATTATCTTCGTCAGTTGCTGCATGCGTAAGGTGGCTCTTGCCTGCAGTAAGAAGGCTTGGATTCAGCTTAAAGTTAGGCCAGTCACCGATGATGGAGCCCGATCGTGAGATCCAGAAGTTGACGGGTGGAGGAAAAGCTTCGGACAGACACTCTAACACAACACCTCCACCGTTCCACGAGGCTACGTTCCACTTCTGAATTCGGATAAGTGGCGCAACTAAACAGGGGTATGGGGAAGTGATAAAAGACCAAATTAACGAATGCTCACAAAGAAACGGACAAGACCATTGACCAGTGGCCGCTAACTGCGTGGAGCTTCTATGATAGCCGAAAATATTCCCTAAAATAGTGCGATAAGGTTGCCGTTTACCACGTGCATCTAATGAACTCAAACCCGCATTTGCAGTGCACAGTTTTGACCGATAGCTTGTTTTGTAATTGACGTAGTTAATTGACGTAGCCCAGTTATCGCAGAGTCAGCATTATTCGACAACCAGCTCACTGGAGCTTCAAAATATCCTAAACTGATTTCTATTTCAGGATGGTTAGATATAGAAGGATTTATTTCAACGTGCTGTGAATAACATATAATTTTGCTTATGTTGAATAATTGTACATATGTCTAGCAGAAATTAAATTGAAGGAACATACATGCAACGTTGACTGTGATCTTCCGGGACGAGAGCGGCGGAACCCCATTGGATGCTGTGCATGCGTACACTCCCATATCGCCACGAGTCACCTGAATGTATCGGCGAGATTCGAAACGCCTGTGTTTTGCTATCTATCTAATCGACCTTTTCACCATTGTACAATATATACTATTTTTCTTAAATTTTCTAGCGGAGACTTTACCTGACTTATATTCAATTGGTTGCCTTCCAGTGATGAAACTGAGGAAATTAAGTACAATTTCATTAGTTTCCGATGCCGTACATGTAACTGTGACATGAAAACTATTTTACTACGAACATTTTAGTGGAATATCACAGATGAATTTTAACATATACAATGATACGGCTAAGTTACTAGGAACACACTGTAAAACTAAATCAGATTTTCATCGTGAGGTTCTGAATTACCAAACAAAAACACACTTCATTATCAAAGTCGGCACATTTACTACACTTTAATATACCTATGATTTATTTACGCTGGGCCCCCGCAATTTAATTCCCTACAGTATTTTAGCTATATAATAGGCCAATAGTCTCTTACTCGGCATGTTCGTACTTCACAATCAAACATAGCAATGCCCCAACATCAATAGCCAATAATGAACCGTTCGGTATGCCTCACCATGCGTTGTTCCCAGAATGGGTTTACCGTCCGTGCGAGACCATACTACTCTGGGCAAAGGCTGACCAGTCGCTGTGCACGCCAAACTTAAACTAACGCCTTCATTCACTTCTACTTCGGTGGATTCGGGACTTAAGACGATTTCGGGTGGAACTATTGAGATCGCAATGACATGCACATAAAAATACAACGCAATTGGCTTCGTTAAAATGCTGCATTCGAGATACCGATGCTATGCTCGCGGTGTGCTGCTTCTCAGACATAGGGTGAATAATCTTGTAGCAGATTCTTTTGGATCAACTAAAATACAGAACCTATATAATTAACTTGGAGCTCAAATAAATCAAAGCGTTTTTTGTTTGTGACACTCAGATACTACATATGAAGTAGAATTTAAATGATGTTCATTGTAATATTTATAGTATAAATAAGATTGGCCCTTGCCAGTGCCTTTCGCGCAACCTACTTCGTCATTGTATGTTATTTTGACTGTTACATTGACTCTCCGGTGTTTTTTCGGTGTCTCTTGGGAGCAACGGGTAAATGTGGGCTTAGAGAAAAACCATTAATAAATAATCTTATAGATTACACCAAGATATTCACAGGTATCAATTATGAAAAAAAAGTCTTACGAGGTTCTTCTCACAACAACGTAAAAAAGGGCAATGAATGTGTCTTGTTAATGATTTTACAAGATTCCCTTCGATTAGCCTGCGTGCTAATGATATAAGTTGTACCTTCTGCAATATAGGAATTTGATGAAGTTAATTATCAAAAGGTAACTCAAAATTTAAAGAAAGGTCGAGTCATATACAAACTTAGTAGGTCCGTTGCGACTTTGAGCGTGCTGTTTTCTGGCAGCCACGTCTGGATACCTGGCACGCCTGATTCTCCACGTTCGCCGCGGTCTCCCTTTACGCCACGCTGGCCACGCAAGCCTGGATAACCTATAATTGAAAATATTGCTGATATGAAAAAAATTCTGCGAATCCAGGCTTTTACGGCCGACGCAAGACACAAATCTAAGAAAAAGACATCTACATGTATATGCCATCAAGATTACAGACAACCTACCTGAATCGCCTTTTTCGCCCTTCATTCCAGGGATGCCGTTGATGCCTGCAAAAATATGAGTCATGCGATGAAGATTGTGAATATCCGCACGGAATTTTACGTGCGATGCCTTTACTAAACTTTGTCCGTGTCGACCTTATAACATACTTCTTTTTTATATATAGTATGCTTATCTTTTACACGTTCTTACGTCAACTTTGTCCTATTTGAGTTATTTTTGCTATTACTCCTTGTGTAGTGCATCTACCTAAATCGAGCCATTCTCCTGTTCCCTCGATGCGCTAGATAGATATCTTATCGATCTTGCATACATGCTATGGAAATGTACGCAGTCACTCCCCCACACTTATATGCGTTTAGATTAAGAAAATATGTAAGGAAAAATTTGCGGCTTAGCGCGGAAGGCAAACTTGATACGATACGACTCGTCTTAGTGGTGCAAGTCCACATGCTTTGAGCAAAGACAAGGGTGTCTCGTCGTCAGAGTCCTTATCGTGTTTTAAAATAAACCTTTTTGCTTACCATTAATGCCATCAGATCCGTGGGAGCCAGGTATCCCATGTTGACCTTTTTCACCCTTCTCCCCCTTAGGGCCATCCGCTCCTTGAAATCCCGTCAACCCATCAAGACCGGGAGCACCGGGGGTCCCGTTCACACCGTCGAGACCCGCATCCCCTTTAGCGCCTGGAAATTTAATTTAGTTTTAGTGAGACTGCAGCGCTATGCGTAGGTGCAAGCCGTTCTACGAGACGCGAGTCCAATACACGAACACTATACACATGTGAAATTAAGCATTTAGTCATTTATGCTAACGATTTTTTTCTGCAAAATTCGTGAGATAGGTTAAAGTGGCCCTTGCATTCGTGCTCAGTCGCATTCTAAGCATCATGAGAGTGTTATCCACCCCTCCCCGACTTTTTTGGTAAAAACCTGCCAAAAGATGTGCGCTGTATGTGGGCTAAAGCGTATTGGGCGTAACTACAAGAAAAATACAAATACGCCAGGTCTTTATGATATAGTCACAGGGTTGAGCTTCAGTAAACGCATCTTCAACATGCTTTTAGTCCAGCTTCAAGTTTTTGCATAACGCACTACACACACTGAACGATGAATGATTAGAATTAGAAATCATGCACAACATGTATCCCTTATGCGCCTATTCTAGCAAAAACCAGGTTTCTCAAACATGTAGTTGATGTATGTGATTCAAGTGTCGAAAGAGCAGGACTATGACCTAAATCTGTTGTTCTTTAGAATCGTTGCTATCCTATTTTATTTTGTCTCTTCCGTTCTGTTGTTCCAAAAAGCAAGGAGCTATTGCGAACAGGACGACCCAACGGAGTGCCTCTAAGAACTCTCTGTTTTTTGTCCTGCTCCTCTTGTCTTGTCTGATAGCCGTGGTCGTCTCGGCTCCTGAAGCCTTGATAAATTCCGCTTTTGCCGTCATGTATGTTTATGACACGTGTGATTGCCTGGCAGGAAACTGGCACGCACTTATCGAATCCTCGGCCAGTAGAACACACCCCTCGGGACAAGACGCTTTAGTAATATACCGAAGACAGGAGCAGTGAACTGCTATAGACGTCGTTTGCTTGACTTAAGCCAGATCGTCAACCGAAAGTTGCTCTCTCGAGTTCGTTAGGTAGTAGCTAGTCCTTTTAGGTCACGATTTGCGAAGAGAACACGTATAGAGCAGATGAACGGTAGCTGCAAGCTAGCGATAGAGTTTTCGTCGTCACGCAGACGCATGTGATGCTCGGATATGCTTGTCACCGATAAGGCGAGGCGTGCGCGCAAGGACGACTAGTACAAGAAGATCATTGTCAAGTTTTGCACGTGAATCATAAAATTCGGCGGACAAACCTTGGCGGCCAAGCGCCTAGCGCGGTCAGGCTAGCTGTTAGCTAAATGATACCCGACACAGATGGAATAGGATTTACACCGTGTGTATTTCGATAGAACTACTGTAGCTATAATGACAATGTTTGCGTATTATGATGGGTATTATGACGCGTCAGAAAACAAGCCTGGTTTTTAAACAATAGTATCCCTCATGTGAATCGCGCAAGGATGTCATACGGTCAGGCAATATTCCCATATCTACGGTCCTTTTTCTACCGTTCCTGTGCAGATACATACATATCTGCGGTTGTATTACTGTCATAATTCTATTGTTATTAATTTTCCGGTCACTTGTCAAATTATGTTCTTTTGCTATCTTCTACCGCTTAATTTAGCCCAAATGCAATATAGGACCGCATACTTTTCCGCAATAAGATAATATACGTCTCACCTTTTAAACCGGAAGGTCCGACTGGGCCGACATCACCTTTTTCACCTGAAGCAAGCCGGGCATTTAATTAATATTAAAGTTGCCGTTAGATTATAACCATTATAAATGAATGTTCACACATATATGTTGCTCACCTTAAACGGCGGCTAGGCGCAGTCGGGTACGTGCTGTTCCTAATCATAATCTTAGCATCAAGCATTTTCATCTCATCACAAATCCGTAGAAATCGTTGCACCAGATGAACTTCAAAAGAAGCTATCACGTATGCGATGTTCGATATAACCGAAACAGTATAAAACTCACTACGCTTTCGTGCTGAAGTCAGTTAGTTACGGAACAGAAATTGGAGAGCAATGTTGGTGTTTATTAATTACAGTCAAGTCTTACCACCACCGAAAAACGAGACGAAGCAGTTAAAATAAAACACAATTATACAACCTACTAGTCGTTTATCTATTCCCAAATGGGTATAGAGACGCCTGCTTTTTTCTGCCAGGATATTTCAAACCTCTACATCATTCGATGGCCAACCTAAACTCCTGCTGCGTACGCTTATTCATTCGCGTCCGGTTAGAAGGTGTGGTACAAAGCCTTTTGAATCCTACCTGGCTTATGTCTAAACAAATACAATGATATTCGGTTCGATGCTAATCCTAGTGACTATTAGTAAATCAAAGGCAGATCAAAAGAAATCGAGCGTTCAAGGTACCAGAGAAAACGTACCGTGCACGTACTCCGAACCACAGTACATGGTGCTATCCTTACAGAATTTCGTCATAAGGTCCATCTGTAACGCATGTGACGAAGCATTATGTGCAAAAAAGTGTCTCTAATTTTTACAGCATAGGCTATTCTGAATTTCTTCCATTACATTCAAATAGGCCGGGGTATATTTACCGGTCATGCGCGGCTTTACCACCTACGTGTGCCTTGAGATTAGACGGGACACGTAGGAACTCGAGTTCAATAACCGTTAGCGCACATCTATGATTAAAAACTTCATCTTACGTAGCAATGCGAAACCGGTATTGTGGGCATTAAAAATTTTTTGATGCCCGGCTCTGGAAAAGCTTTGGTGCAAATTGATAAAATGGCGCGTTAATATGGGCTAAGAATATAGCTGTATATGTGCCTTGATTTTATGGGAAAGCATGTACAAAGTCAATGTACAGTCTACACAAAGCAGACATTTTGTACCAGTCTGCGATGAATAACTTATAGGCTGAATGTCAGCTTATAAAAAATCCTATAAAAAAGCTTATAAAAATGCACTCTGTGAATGTATCTATCGGTATCTTGTTAGTCAGTACATTTTAAGCTCGTCGTCTTGACTGCCCTACTTACAGGAACAGTGGCGTAATGATCGGCCATAGCTACAATACGCGATCCCTTGACGCTAAAGGAAACTCCTGGAGGCGTCGGTGCTGTGCTGAGATTACTTTCAGTGTGTGGAGGCGTCGCTCCTTGGGCAACGGCTGCATCGTCCATTTGAGAATCAGAACTGTCACGAACTTGGCGGCGGTTAAGCATCTGGGGCTGCAACAACTCCAGAACCTGTGGAGAAGTGAAAACGGTGTAAGACGATTTATCGATAATGGCCATTCAATTATGTTCACCCTTATTTTATATTTCTAAATATTTGAAGAAGCGCACACTGCTCGTTTATAGCATTTTCAAAGGATCACACTTTGCTGCAGTGTTTCCAATTGTCAGAATCCGACAGTTTATCGCACTTAAGGAAACGTATAGAAAACCAACAATAAAATTTTAACTTTAAATTGTGGAACTACTTTAGAATCACTTTGTAAAGTTGAGGCATTGTATAAGCCTTTGTTTAATAATGTTAATCGCTTTTATAGGTTTCTGCCTTCTGACGCTGAGCACATAGTGAAAGAATGGTTCTAATGCACGTTTTGAGCTATACTGTATACAAAATTCCAGATTATAAATTCTACCGCGTCCAGATTCTGGAGGCTGGAATTTGTCCGTTGTGTTTCTGACTGGGGTGCTTGACACACTTTGGGATATCTCTAAACGCTCAGTGTCTCCGTCGCCCGTAGAAAAGTATCTTCCACTTCTACTGAAGGTTTCAGGGCCATAAGTCTTGACTTCTCTGGCCTTTACTGTTTTTTTAATTTTCACGGTTTTCTCAATTCTGTGGTGCATCACGTACAGCCGGCTGCGCGGTAATATGGGGGCATTGGTAGGTTAGCGCCGTTAGTCCTAAATCGTGTAATATTAGATTTGAAATTAGAAATGATATGGAAAATACGTCGACAGGAATCTCAGTGCTAAAGAGACAGCTCAGCTCCAAAATGACGACGACCGATCAGCGGGAACTGACGATTCCGTGGTGATGGTAGGCAACGACGCCGGACGATTCCTGTTACCGGAATTAGCGAACAATGGCGGAATATATCATTTGAAATATTGTTAAGTGTATCGAGACGACCAAATCCTAAATCAAAGCTATCCTTGACGACACCAACGCCAACGTAAGAAAATCATTTAGTAAACCCCGCCGTTAGCAAAGCAAAGAACACAGATCGAGAAAGGCCCAAGAAAGGCTTCGCCGTTACTTTTAGATCCATTAGTTAGCTTGTTAGTGCAATTTGCCCACATGAGGCTAAATGCTCAAATATCTAGTACTCACCAATGCGTTTGTGCCTTTGATGTCGTTATTAACTCTCTGAATTCTTGTATAGGACAAACTTTAAATGAACCGGCTAGCTAACGTAAATATGTATAGTCAGCAGTGTTAAACATCGTAGGGCCTGGAACGGCATCTTGGTATTTAAAACTTCTATAGTGTAAGTGTTCCTGGTTTTAGTAAATTTGCGAGTTTTGGTTTTAGCGCTATTGCGGAAGAGCTGAGAAAGGTGCGTCGAATAAAGACTTCTGAATATTTCCATGAGCTAGAGGGAAGCTGGCTGAGTGCATTAGTGGTAAGTGAAACATGGTTAAAGATAGTAACCGCGGCTATGATATTTCTGGTTTTAAATAAGTTGGCTCCAGGCTGGGTTCTTCTCTTCGCCAGTAGTCTCTGTGTCTGTAAAGTAGCATGATGCACGAAGCCTTTTGATTGCCGTATTCGCTGTTCAGCTAGCTAAACATGCTTGATACAGACAACGTACAGAGTAGCTTTTATGCTCTCAGCAACTCGCTGCCGACAAAATATATAATAGATGTTTCACGATCGTAACGCCAGTTCTGCTTTAATGTAGAAATACTTCTAATTAGAAATACCTCTTGTGATTGAGGAAACAACCACGGCGAGCTCTCTTGAAATATTGAGTTGACTCCAAGCTGCACGGGAACTTCATAAACTATTGCTGAAAAACTAAACCGTCATTCCTTTACGATCGGCTCTGACACAGTGTTTCGGCTAATCGGTAAAAAGGACTTCCGAGTAAAGCTCGCTTCTATTTAGGAGGCCCACAGTACAGCGCTGGCTACCCCAAGTGTTAGTTACTGGAAATGCATAGGCCTCCGGGCTCAACTAGGGTTGAGTCGACTAGTGGCGCTTTGTATCCCAAGTAAACTGGTAAAATTGCTCTCATTAGCCTTGCTCGTTCTATAGAATGAATTACTATTTTGTTTTTTAAGACTGGGGTACTTTCATGCAAGTTAAAAATGGTTACCGTTGTTCCGCTATTTAACAACAAGAATGACCGTATGAATGTCTGCCTATCTGACTTGTTGGTTATCGGTCTTAAGTGCTTGAGAAGAACAATGGTAAAGCTTGGACGACGGATTAATTCGGTAGTTTCATTCTATACCAGTTGGTTTTGGAGTTTTCGCTTTACTGAACTCGCGCTTACATCCCTTCGGCAAGAAATCGCTGTCGCTATTGAGGCCCGCTAACTATGCTTCAGAGTGATGCTGGATACTGCGGCCGCCCTTTTCCTTTTAAATTTTCAAATGATTTACCTGTTGCTCAAATAATGTTAGTTGGTTCCAGTAGTATCTTTTTGATATGGCGAAGGCAGTTGCGATTGGCAGCCCAAGTTATCATGGCGTTATCTTCTTAGTATCAAGTTATCACCTCAGGACAGTTAATGTTTATTATCCTGGCCCATTTGCATGGTATCGACATGCAATATCTATTTGGAATGGTCGCTATAACACGACGACCCGAAGAATTTGATTGTTCAAAATGATGCACTAAAAGTAAGCCTTAACAGGTGTCACAAAAACTCGATTGCGGACGTGCGCACTGAGATCAAATCCGATCAATTTTGTCACTAAGAAAATTTAGCCGCCAGCAAACTACCTTTGGAAGACTATTGAGTAACGATAAATCCAGTAGTCTTTTTTTTTTTTTAAAGCTGACCATTAGCCAACATTTAACGTCCACGGTAGA
>MNPL01006920.1:19699-49079 GCA_002081605.1 Tropilaelaps mercedesae | reverse complement strand
GCACCGGCGGGGATCGAACCCGTGCACCTACGTGTCTCCTCCAGTCGCAAGGCGCATACGAGTGCATCAAGCCACCGAGCTCGACAAAAAAATCCAAAAAATCCAGTAGTCTGGCACTTGCTTACCGCCTAGCTGCCAACTGGGGCTCTCTCTCGTGGAAAATTCGGCAGCTCACATAAGCTAAAGTGTTAGCGCGAAGTTCAAAAATGCATTCGCTTGCATTATGCTGCATTATTGAGTTCTATAATGTATAACGACAATTGCAATGAGGCAGTTAATTTCCGTGCATCGAACATTGCTGTGATATATGTATTGTAGTTACCGCTACGGAGTATATTCATATTGGACAAATTTTGTCTTTTAATACCTTAATCATCTTTAGAAGTACAGACACGTTATAGAATATGTCTTTCCGTCAGTAAACCATGTATTTTATTGCGATTTATGCGTTGCTCCACTGATCAGCTCATTGCTTTCAAATATATGATTAATGAGGTGATATCATCTGCCAGTACCGTACAAGTTGTTGCCATTTTCTTTTGGTAGGGTGAAATATTGTATATTGTGTATCTTATTGTTTGTAGAATACTTGAAAGCAATAATCATATCAGTACCTACATTTCATGGATTACTGCATGGAATAACATAAACAGATTATCCTGTGCCTCTAAAATAAAGTTTATTTGCTGCGGATAAAAAGCGCATGTGGAAGTTAGACAAATTAGAATGAAACATTGTGTCTCGAGTACACGATACGGCTCCTGTCTTTGTATTAACGGGCAACTTAATACTAGTTAAATATTGGAAATTTATAGTCATGATGCTGTGATGTCCTGAGAATATGCTCCGTACGTGTGTGAACGCATGCTTCAAGTATTTTTTTTATGTAGATCTGGCAGTTATTTTAACGTTAGACAAAATAAAATGTACACATTTAGTAATTCGGACCTTGCAAAACCCCTCGATAAATTTTTGTAATTGGTCGACTATAATGAAAATGCCGCACATAAGTGGTATGCCCTTTATTGTGACTCTGCTATCACGGATAAAAGACTTCTTACAAGATAGTTAAGTAGCATCGTAGTGACACTGTGTGTTGGCTTTACGGAAGTCCTGTTGGATTGAATTATAGCAAATGCATTTTATAGAACAATATACGATGTCATGTACCATAAGCATGGCAACGATATTGAACTATTAATAAGAATTTGTGGAGTAGGCGGTCAATGCGTTTGCTTAAGTACTATCAGGATTTGGTTTGCTGGTAAGATCGATTATAATAGCTCTGCATGAAGTTGACGTCCACAATCAGGGAAAGTCTGATTTGAGAAAAATCTTACTTTAGACGTCCTCTCTGAACGCATTTTCATAATTTTTGCTCTGCATTCCGTTTACAGAAGGACACATGCTCTTCCTAACTTCAGTAGAAATTCAACTTAATTGGTCAAATTTCACGCACCTCTGTACTCCTTCTTCGCTTGGCAAATCTGTGGTATGCAATACCAGGCCTACTGCTTTGGTATTGGTTGAAGAACGTTATCGCCAGTTTTACATTACACCCGTATGCATACTTTTACTCCTCCAAGCAATAGCAACTGTAGTCGGATGTGTTTTCAATGTTTATTAACTGCAACGAAGTAACTTCCAAAGTTAAGTGTAGGGCATCCACTTACCTTCTGGGCTACTGCCTTCACCTGGGCGTCGGTTGTAATAGTCAGCCGGCAACGTGCATCCATAATAAGGAAAAAGTTTGTGGCCCATAATGCCAGTAATACGCCCAATGCACAAAATACCGTACGGGTGTGATCGGCTGAAATCGGCATTCTGGTGCTGCTGACTGATGCTAACCTGAGAGATAACCTGATTCGGTATTCCTTGTCAGCGACCGTTGAACACCAACAGCCGTGAATTGCCGAAGAAATATTTGTAGATGTGGAACTATCTACAACTAGTTATCAGTGGACATACGATCATCCGATACGACACCCGTATCCTGCCACGAAATGACGACATGAGCTGATTACCATGTTGCCAACGAAGTGTCAGCAATCATTGCCATTGGCCAAGTTCAACGGTGTTACAATTTCAGCCGGTGTAAACGACGACACAAGCTCACTCGGTGCTGCTCACCACAAGCACCTGTTACTACGGCTAAATCCCCTAAGACACTTAACTGATAGTGTAGCTATGCAAAACGTAGCTATCCTGATGCAAATGGGCACAATCCTATTCGTTTGACAAAAACAGAAATCTGCGCAGGTCCGTCGAGTGGCCACTCGTACAAGTGTGTAGCTTCATTCAGTCTGAATATTTTTAGGGTTGACCATCAGCTAACTTTCAACCTCCACGATACCTTAGCCTCATACGGTTTGCTGTAGTCTAACTACCGCTTATGTCAGACCATCAGAGCTGCCGCAGTTAAGCGTTCACTTTTGCGAAGCCTCTGGTGAAGTGGACGAGTGAAGCCGCAAATCACTTAGACATGTTATGTCCCCATCACACGATACATTGTATTCAGAAGCAGCTTGCATGTGAAGCATGTGAAGTGCTACAGTGTTATGAAGAGAGGGCGAGAACTATGTCGGGGAAGAGGATTAGTTGATTCGACTGACGTTGACTAGATTGCTTCTTGCGTCGGCGGGGGCAACTCACATGACGGCTCGAGCAGATACTCAAGCGGAACTCTCGAAGACCAGCCCAGAGTAACAGCCGAGAGACACGGTTCCACAATAAGTAGCACAGCTACGTCTGTCGACATAAAGCATCTCCGGTGATGCGCTGCAGATCTATAGCCAGCGGTGATCTACGCAGGGGCCAGGCTTTCGTTACGCGCCCGGCCAGTTCGAGTAAGCATTTCTCGTCAAAACGACCTTTAGCCGTATGATCATGCCAGCCCCGTCTTATCTGAGTGCTAAGCATCGCATGATGGTATTTGCTGGCGTCTCTGACAGTCCAAACCTGGTAGTGTGGTTGCGCTCGAGAACGAAAGGAAGCCAACAACCCGATGACCGCCCACCCAGCAACTAGAAATGCCACCACTCTTCTGTGCAGTGTAAAACACACGAAAGGCGCTTTCGTTTGGTGCGTTTTATTTTAGTGCGCTTTCTCCAGATATCCTCTGGCCACTGTCGGTTAAGATGCAGTACCGGTAATTGTTGAGCTTTTGGCCGGTCAGTTCGGAGTTCGGCTCCCAGAGGCAGCCCGTTGGTCGCTACAGCGATGGCCCATCGGCCGGTTTCACATATAGCCCTTATGAATGCCGTTTTCATTGCACTGGTCGCCCTCGAGAAAACAGGAAAAGCAATAGCTGAAATACGATTTACTGATGCTCCGCGCAACGGCTATTAAGTCTAACAGGCTAAGCCGTCTCTTAAGTACAAATACTTAATTTTAATTTAAGAGGAAATGTTACATTAATTTCAGAGATATGTAAGAGCATAGGAACAGGAGTCGAGGTAACTAGTTAATGGAAGCTGTAATTTCACTAAGGCAGCAATTTAGCCCCCATGATCTTGCATATAATAGCTATAGGTATTACAATATTGTAGAAAAGAAAGTGTCATTTAATTCTCACGTCTTTAATTATCTAATTAGGTAGCATTCGATTGGCAAATCAAAGAAAACCGTGCGAATGTTGAGAGAAGAGACGCCCAACCACGAAGCCTCAACCGAAGCCCGTTATACAGCCAATATTTGTGATGCGAAGTTAAGCACAAGCAGGTTTGCTCTTTATTCAGCCGGGTTCTTCTATTTTTAGTTCTTCTATTTTCACGACAACACGCGTATAGGTTATTTAAAGTACACCAAAGAGACAAGTGCGCAACCTAAATATTTTTTATGATTATTTATTTTGTCAGATATGAGATATAGTCGTCTACAAAGAAGAGACGCCATTCTGATGACGAGCTCTGAAAAATGACGCATTCTACGAATACTACAAAATACTGCAAAATGCGAACACTAATCTTAACTGAAAGAACAGTTCGAAGAAGCTGTTTCGTTTACCATTAGGGTTTCTACAATACAGTTTTTATTTTTGAAATGTTTATGGAATAAGCGATTACATATATAACGAATCCGTGATAAATACACCCTAGGAGACCGTTAACGTAAGCACTAACAATCGAATGAAACAAAGTGTGCCTTACTGTGTAATTTCCGTTATAGTGGTTTCAAGATTGACCAGTTATCCCTGCGAGTGCTCTAGTCCCAAAATATTTCGTACTCATTAGGTTTTCTTTAACATGATGGGGTGCACGGCAGCATACGCGGGCGGCTTGTCCTGAAATTTTGCCTTGACTTGCCGTCAAAGTAGTTTACTGTAATTTTCATCGAAATAAAATCGCTGATGTCTCAACATCATATTATTCAGTTGCTCTGAAAGCCGCGGCACTTGCCCACCGAGCTCAACGAACAGGAAACATATCAGAACAATTTGTACTTTCACACCCAAAGCCGCCATCAAACAATCTGTTACAGAAAAAGTAATTAATTTTTTAGCATTTCGTAGTTATTTTTAGAGTCGGAGCTTCCGCAGGCACGAACAAGTATCAGATGTCTTTACAGGTTTAGTGGTCTAAAGTTTCATACAAAAACGCCACGCCTGCTTCGTGTCATTCCTTTTTTGGCATAAAAGGGAACAACACGCTCTTAGTGTATTCGTAAGGTGCATATATGCATACGCAGAGTAAAAAGGGTAATCCTATTGGTATACTTCATTGCACAATTATGCAGGGAGCAATGGTTAGTTTTTATACTGAACATCCTCATCGGTCTGCCTGTGGTTTCTTTAACCCTCCACTTCAATTAGAAGACAGCATAAGCAGCAAGAGGGAGACTTGTACGTGTATAAAATTCAATTTCGCTAGTCGGTATTGCAATGGCCCTTTTGTCCTGTGAGTGACTTTGACCAAACGTATTACACGAAATGTTTAATTATCAGATCAAATTTCTAGCATTATGGATATAAAGTCTCAACATCATATCGATTACACTTTAACGCGCATTTTTAAGGACCGTCATCTTCAACGTACTTGGCGTCGGCTTTTTCTTGTCGTCGGCTTAACATACTTAATATTTTTAGGGCTAACCATTATTTAACGTCTACGCTAGCACTTTTTGCCTTACTTCGTAGCACAAACTCCATATAAATGTAAATGTGAGATGGCGGGGCTCGAACCCGTGCACCGACGTGTCTCCCCCGGTCAAGGGTGCACACGAATGCACCTAGCAACCGAGCTCGACGGTTTAGCATATTTGGGACTGAAATACATGATATTACAATATTATGAAAGTTACACGAGTGGAAATGCTGGAGAAATCGGGTGGGTAATGCTGTAAACTCAACGGTATGATTTCAAATCTACTGAAGGGCTGGTTAGGTTTTTGAAGTAACCACGCATGACTACTTGTTCTATGGATTAGTTTGTAACGTAGCGAGGTACAGCTGTGTGTGAGCAGCGGAGCACCGGAGACATGAAGCTGTTTAAGTTTGTAATACAGCACTTAGTAATATTAGAATAGTTCCAAGAAGGGAACGTGGGAATAGATGACCTGGTTTCTTATTTTTTTCGTTTAATGTCCAAGAGTTTGTACCGCTGGGTCATACACGCGTTATTATTCGCGTTTTTTGGAGGTTTCCGAGTGGTCAGTTTCAGACACTACTGTTTTCAGTAAAGGCGGCGAGCTCGGTGGCTTGGTGCATTCGTATGCACCTTGCGACTGGGGGAGATACGTAGGTGCATGGGTTCGATGCCCGCCGGTGCATATTTACATTTATATGAGGTCCGTCTTACGAAGTAATGCAAAAACTGCTACCGTGGACGTTAAATATTGGCTGATGGTCAGCTTTAAAAAATATTTAAATATTTCAGTAAAGGTATAATTATCTGGTCTTTATCATGCTACCAATAGCTTGCACCGTATTTTTACCTTTTATAAATCGTGCTGAAGATCAAAATAGAGCTGTAAAACTTATGTTTCTTACATTGACGGGAGGTTAATATTTGGCAGAATATCTATTTTACGGGCATCAATTTTACAATTGAGGTCATAGATGCTGGCTTTGATGAGTGTCTCACCATTCTATGAAGTTAAAGGAAGATCGGTCCATTAAGTCAATGTTTGAATATGGTAATAGAGCAGGAGGGTTGCGTGCGCACCGTGTTTCACGTCTAGTTGAATAGGGTGGGTGATTCTTTTTTGAATGATTTTGTGGACCATTTTTCTTATCAACTCAATGGCTGTACTATTAGGCCCGATGGCGGATTTTTCAGGCAATACACGCTGAAGTGGTTTGTCTCATTATGTTAGATTTTACGGTAATAGAGGAAAGTACGCCGACGTGTAGCTTTTTTCAGCGCTGTTTTTCTGCAGGAGGTTGTCTTTTTTCCTGGTGGTTCGTGGAGATTACCTTTTTAGTTCAGCTGAAGCCTCCAAAATAATGAAGTCATTTTACGAAAAAGCGGATAGAGCACGTGCCGATTTTCGGAACTTTTTCGAAGGAATTTTGTTTCAGTTAAAAAAGATAAGACTCGCTACTGTTATATCCATTAATTGTATGTGTTAACTCCCGCTTATTATGCAGTTAGTATTCATTAGCCGTAAATATTTAAATTATGCTCACAGCATAATGTATAAAAATCAAAGCGTTCTACGCCTTTTTTGGAGCGTTAATTTGGTAAATTTCTGGAGAGCGACATGTTTGTTGGTATCAACAATTTTTCTGCCACAAAGATGCACTAGGTAAGCATTGTGAATCTACGTTCCTTTTGTTGTTACATTATAAATCAAGCAAGACACGCTTCGAGTATTTCATGTATTCCTAAGGGATAACGAGGATTAAAGCCGCAGTCAAAGACGGAGTTTCGGAAATGAAGAGAACCGGACACGTTGGTTTCAGATTCCCCAATAGTTAAGATGAGGGCCGCTTGACGCTGTCGGCAGCAGGTCGCTAAAAGCAACCATCGAATGTAATCCTCTTAGCAAAACCCAGTGGAGCCAAACAGTCCCAGTCCCTCGCTGACCGAGCATCGGCATACGTAAAGTACAGCAGCGGCAGATGCCCACGCAATTAACAAGGCATAACAAGGCAGGTAATTTGATCACAGATATCTTGCACCCTATAGCGAAATCTTGTGGAGTTGGAGCGTACACCAATGTTCTACGGATGTAAAAGTTATACACATGCAAAAGTAATCGTTTGTATAGCATTAAATCTTGTTAGCTAAAAAATCGCTACCATAGGAGTACCTCAACAACGAAAGAGGAATGCCTCATTTCCTTTAACTACGAATTGAGGATAAAATAAACGTTCGCATTTCTCCTTAGCTTTGCAGTCCGATGGCTGAGTTTATGCTTCTTGTAAGCCGTTTGGAGCTTCGGAGAATTAAAACTAACTTGCTGCATGTACTTTTGCCTTGTAAATCATAAACTCATGTAGGTGTTACTCTGGTACATCTACTCATTCTTATAAAAGCCCTTTTTCTAGAAATCCATTTTAGCTTATGTGCACAATGTTTCTGATGCATCGTCCGCTTGACGAGTGCGCAAATAAAGCGTTTCAGAAGGATTTATACTGATACGATTAACTGATTGTCGGGACGAACAGAGAAGAGAATATTGGAAAGAAATATGTGACAGCGAAGGCGTTTACGGGATGTTTGATATATTGCTGTGAACTCAAACCTTAATAATGTGTGGTAAACTCTTCTGACGATCCAGAAAAAAGACCTACAGAGAGTAGGTCTTTTTTTTATAAGCTACTTTACCAACAACTGCTTCGCGAGCGGCGCCGCGGAAACAGCCTGTTCGATCGTAAATGTAATCTAAGCTTTTCTTGGTTTGTACCATGGTTCTGCCACAGAGATGTCCCGTCATAGATCTTGAACAGGCGTGCCACGAGAGTTAAATGGGAGAGTGCCTTCCCATATTACCACCAAAGGAACTTACACTCCAAAATAAAAAAAAGCCTAAATGCCCTACGCATGTCTGTACTAAGCAGACCAGTCGTCGCCTCTGCGAATAGTCTACCGTGGAAATATCTATGTTAGAATATATTGAAGCTAAAGCATATTATCCTACTGTTTCTCATAGTTTCTCATACACCCTTAAACATCTTTGACTGAAGTCGCACGTATGCGAACCAACTTTACGTTTTTGGATAGAATTCACGCAAAATTATCGGTTGAAAGCTAGCGGAAAGATTTCCATTGCGTAGTCTCGACTGTCTTCGATGAACTCTGAGAACAGTACGATGTGTGACGACGACGTTGTAAACCTAACAAGCGATCGGTGTAGATGGACTTTACAATATGAAAAGCATTTACTTTCCCCTTGTTTATCAGCTAACAAAGGTTTTTCATTCACCAGTTAGTTTTGCTTATGTTGTTACCATAGACTTGACGGCTGTGCGTTACCTGGAGTAGGGAGCTTTTATAACGACGGGTATTAACATTTTAGACACGACTGTATATAAAGATGATAATATTGTTACGATTACATCGGTTTCACTAATATTGTACTTAACTTCTTTCAACACGATTTCCTGTAGAAATGTAGAAAAAAATAAAGCATTGGTATGCTGCATGTGATGGCACCTTATATTGCATATACTACTACCTCAATTAAGGTTCCTTGATGTCTGCCAATGTAATGCGCAGAAGTTCTGTTCTAATGCATCGTGAACGAGTGCTTCTTCGCAGCTATATTTGAAAAAATGTTATTGCCTATCTGTAAAACCGATTAGAGATGTTAGTTAATCTAAATCAGAGCATCGCATCGATGATTGCTTCTATCTACATGGTTTCATACGTCATCCGTCAATCTGGTGTACTCTTTTCCTCTTCTCTCTCTCCTTTTTCTGTGTTTCTTTAAAAATTGTATAACGAGAAGAAACATCGATATGACATTACGAATATAACCCGCTGGTATATAAACACCTTTAAGTAAATAATAGCTAATATTCACTCATGATGTGGACTCAAGAGCGTCTTCATGTCATAGGCCGTATTTTGGTGTGGTCACGATAATCTTATATGGTAGCAAAGGTGGTCGAACCACTATATACGTCACTACAGAACCTATAAGTGCAACAACCGTACAGCAAGCACGTAGACAGAAACGTAGGCAGACTCCGGACATGTTTCTATTAGTTACACCATCGAAGAATGTGTTGGGGATCTGATGTCGCATACTTCATGCTATTTTTGGTTTCTCATCGCTATTGAACACAAAATACAGAGGGGCTGTCCGACAGCTACCTCGCGCGACTACTAAGGTCAGCAACTTAGTAAGACCATCGAAAAGATCAGTTGCCGGCCTCACGCTAGATTTATTGATAAATGCAAGGCGAGCGAAGCTCGACTACGTTACTCTATGATGTTATTCACCGCTACAAAGTACAATACGGCGTACTCACACCATTCCGTCAAACAGCACTTAAAATATAATTAAAAACTCAAATACGAGGTGTAATTTCTATCACATGCAGAGTTGATGTGAATATAATTTCGAACAGACCCCCTAAATTCCCGGACGAACCAATTAATATTTTTGTTAGCACATTTTAGCATCATAATTTTCTCTAGTTAGCGGACATAGCTGACACACAAAAGTTGTATCTTTGCAGTAGGCTGTGCGAATAGCTAGTTAAAAACAAGTGTGGCTGTAATATACGGGAGAAATCTTTTTTAATGCATACCATAAAGCAAATGGTACTCATTGCAGGACTAGTGTAACACTGCGTGAGGTACAAATCAGCCGACCCGAAATTAATGTTGGGTTTAACTGGGTTTAACTTTTTCACTAAATGAGTTAGAATGGCGATATTTTAACATGTCTTAGAGATGCTTTCCTTTGTTATTCACATACCTTGATTAAATCAATTATAGTCAATTGTTTGTTTAACTGGTCGGGTGACGAATTCCTAGGTACTGCTCTGGTACTGCTCTGTATCTCCCAAGACGTATTCCTTAGCTCGTTGACCAGTTGCTGTTTCATGCTGGTCGCCAGTTGTTCTTCACTGAGGATCCGTAGAGGACTAGAGATTTGGTTATGCTGCTGATAGTAGCCTCTTAGTCCTCCCGGCCCCACTAGTGGCTATCACCAAGTTCGCTGCGTTTTTGGCTCCTTGAGACCCTATGGGCGTCCCCCCAAAGGGGGTACCCTGGCCAAAGGCCATTCTGAAGTATTTGACGGTTCTGGTCGAGGACGTGTAGACTTGCACGCCAATACTGACGGTCATTGGTCCGCTCATTATCTGAACGACTTCGGCCTTTTTGAGCTGCCGTATCGTGGTAGTGCTTCTCCAACCAATAACCGATCTGTTTGAGAACCTGTCCTGCCTTGTCTTTTACCTGATCTTCGTCATTGCCTTTCTTTGGTAGGGCTAAACCGTCAGCATAGGCCACAAAGGTGATCCCTAGCAGTTTTTAAGGGTAGCGCTTGTCGCCATTGGTCTGTTATGTGCCTTCTTGCTGCTAGTGATACGTTTCTCATTAAGCTAGCTATTAAGCATGCACCCAAGGCATGGGAAACAATTTCTCATGTAATGTCCAATAGATGACACCCTATCTCATACAGCTGAAGGCCTTCCGCATGTCCGGTGGTTTTTATTGCTTTTTTGTCGTCGAACTGCTCGCCTGTTAAAAGAAGCCAGTGTGAATCGTCCTTTTTTGATTGGACAGACTTTTCCAATCTCTTAGGTTCTTGTTGAGTCTGGCTGTGACTACATACTGAAACATAGTTCCTGCTGCGTTTCTCAGTCATATTAGACGGAAAAAGGAGAGATCACTCAGCGGCTTGCCGGTCATGAATTTAAGTACAGCTATATTTTCCACCGGACGGGAAATTTTTTCAGCACCAAGTTATGGTCATCCTTCGTGAGGTACTTCTGCCGCTACTTTTTACTTCTTTTTGTGTCCCGTTTAAGCTGCTTCCCAGCGGCCTAAGTACCCCGAGGAGCTGCGCCTCTTCTAAGCCTGTCCTGTTCATTGCGAGGCCCTTCTGACATAACCACGTTTTCCTAGCATAGGGAATATCCGTTTCTCCTAGACTATTTGTTCTATAAGTAGCACAAAACCGAGTACCCTCGTGTTATGCCCTGAAATTGATTTTGCATAGCTCGCGTTTGTTGGAAGGCTATGTGTAAACATACGTACATGTATTTAGGAAAACAAAAGTTTTGCAAACATAGAGAGCAGACGAGTCTGCAGTTAACACTTTATGTAAAAATCGTGCATTAGTTTTATTGTGTAATACTAGTATAATGAGCATAATTGGTTAACATTTGTATAAACAAAGAAATAATATGCACATGTGCAAGCTGTTGGCTTTTACAATATATTTTAAAGTGGAATGTATTCCAAAGGGAAGGTTTTGTAAGGTTGAAAGTTTAATGAGAGCTCAGAAAATGTCCTCAGAAGTGGAATATCACTACCTCCAAGAATAAGAGAAAGCGCCCATTCTTAGAGTATTTAGGATCTCGATCTGCGCTAGCCCGTGTAATGCCCCGTGAGTCCTGGAGTCAAGGCCAAGATGAGTGATATAGTTTATAAAAAAGCCGGTCGCGATATATGGAATGGCGCGAAAGCGTGTCTTAAATCAAAACCGTAGCAGCGCCTGCCAATGAGCCCAAGGCTTGATCTTGTCTGGAGCAGAACCAAATACGCAAAATCTGTTAAAAATAGTGTCAGGCAAACGATATGATAATCCTAAACGGTACGTAATCACACCGCTGCCCTTTTAGATTGTTTTATCAGTTAGGTAGACAGCGAAGGCGACGCATTTCCCGTTTCTAGAACCTTTAACCATGAATTCGGACTAGTGGCATAACTTAGCCCGCTTGTAGGCTCTGCAACAAAATTTTTCGGTATTTTAGGTGAAGGGATCTGAAATCTACACCAAATTGTTTAAGTTTCATTCTCTCCAGATCAATGCGCTCTAATATGGTTTTGCACATGTCCAAAAGTTTTGTTGCTCTAGAGAGGGTTCATACTTGAAGTGACTTGCCCTGAACGAGTCAGCCGAGGGTTGGTCTTTCGGGAATATGAATATTTAGCTGACTTTGAATAAAAAGGTGCAATTGTATTATATTTAGTTGACGTTATTATAAATAAGATTTGCATATTTACTAATAGCCAGTGGGTGGGCTGGCGCCAAGAGCGGATTAATGCATATATTGAACATCTTATCTTGTAGTTCTGTCCACGAGGTGCTATGTTTTGATTGCCTTGTCGCAGCATCATTTGCAAGCAATCAGGTGCGTGCGGTAAGCATTACTCATTTGCTACCCGACGTTCGTCTTACGACTCAATATATGAGGCACTCACGTTCCTGGCGCCATTGCATGACCTTACCAATTTGATTTACTTTCTTAAGATTAGATTAATATATTAACCTTATATTTGATAAATAAACTTAATTTATTGGCGTGTAGTCGGAGCAGAAAAGGCTGACTAGTGGAAGTTTAGCAAAGTTGCAATCCATTTAGAACGTAGCTTTTGCAATGTAAAAAAAAACAGTCAAGACTTTCGCACTACAAGATTCATAGAGTTTCATTTAATCCGTATGAACGCTCATTCACTTTCACATATGTACGCAAAATAACTGCATTTGTATTGGTAGGATTAGATTCTAACACGGTAGAGCTACACGACTTATCGTGTTTGCAAGTTGGATTATTCAACTGACATGATCTTAAGTAAGTTTAGCTAGTCATAATTAATTCTACTGCTGTCACGAAAAACATGTTATATATGTAAACTCCTAATATCTTCACTTAACATCAAATGAATAGATATTAGCGCATATTAAACATGGATGATAATGCTAAATTTTCAGAGGGAGCCTAAGACGTTGACGGGTGCTGCAAATCAAAATAAGGTAACAAACGCTAATAATGAACTAATGATTAAGACATTTTAGGTAAATAAGGTATTTGTAAGGCTGACGTAATAAGGATCTTTTGCAATTCAACATGTCTGTGAATTTTTCGTAATTTCCGAGGATGATTTCGGTGAAAAGCTACGACGCATTATACAGGCACGCGTGACACGAAACACGGCAGACTTGCTTTTTTTGACACAGCCGAACGGCGCTGCACGCCGTCATAATAATCGCAGGACCGCTGAGAGGCTGCGAATAAATATACTCGAGTTCCAATATAGATGCGGATGGATTTACAGATTTACGTGCAAAAACTTGTTCAATTTAGAAGAGATTAAAGACAAGCGATACAAACGTTTACATTGTGCATACAGTTAGCAGTATATTGTAGTGATTGTCAAGTAAGATAGACGGACCCTAATAGCAAATTGGAGGCAGTACTAATTAGATAAATTAATAGATTAGGTAATTAGATAAAGTTTTAATGTGCTACATTTCAATACAACAGAGAGTACGCACGACGAAATGTTAAGCTATGTTTGCTAGCTTTCCTAGCTGAACAGTTCCTACGTCGAAATCGGTAGTTTTAACGAGCGCGTCGTGAGTTGCTGCAACGGTTTCTATGTAATGGTTGTTTATGGTTCTATGCTTAAGTAAGTTAACACCTAAATATTTTAATTAAGAGGTACTTAGGACCTGTTCGACGATGCTATATATAATCCCAAACACCTCGTCGCCCTTGCCGAGTAACATATTTGTTAGACAGATAAAAAAGTCGATTATGTTCCATTCAATCAAACGTATCTTTTATTGAAACCAAAGCGTATCATTATTATTATCAGCATACTCAATAGTTTAGCTATACCATCACGTAATCTGTATTGCAACTAAGTTATACACTTAATAAGCGCATGAAAATACATGCATTATGGACTGTGATCGAAACATTATCAACATATCAAACTCAGGCGGCAAGCCTTACCCGATTTGTAAGGAACTCGCAGTCTGATCTCATCGTCCCATCTAAGAGCTGCTGTGTTATAAACTAGTGACTCGAGTGTGTGTCTGTTTGTGTGCAATTGATTCAGTACACAATCATCTGAAATATTTCGGCGACAGGCCGCATTTGTCTGTGCAGTGTGACCCATAAAACATATTTAAGTGACGGTTAACGCGTTACTGCTACTTGTTGTCGTATGGCCAGCGTCATATAAGCATGGTCTCGTATTCCCTACTTCATTTAGCAAGAAGGTAAAATATAGTTTAGGTCAAAAAAGCCTAAACCCTCTAGCCAATTTTCGTAGAATAAAACGTCATTCACACAAATGTCTAACCTTCAAAGACACTAAAAAAAATCAATTCCTAAGATAAAAATAGTAAGCAGAGACCGCTTTCGACGCTCCACACTTTTGTCGTATGGTCGTATAGGTTAATTATATATAAAATCTACTACACAGATTTTTTATGGTATATACGACAATAAATTTAATAGTGCTCACCTTTCCAATTTCCACCGTAAGCCTATCGAAAATTGGACTGTACGATTGAACGAGCAAATGGAAATCCACATTCAGTGTAAGTTGGACGTTGAAAAACGCGGTCCGCCTTAATTATGTTAGCATAACAATATATTTATGACCGTTTGATCTTAGTTTCGCGAGGTAACTCGAATAGTAAAGCTTAGAGCTAAAAAGAAACTTATGAGTTAAACCAGGTACGACAACAAAGAATCGCTAACTCGTAAAACTGAGTGGTGGGCGCGAACGTGGCTGTTCTCGAGTGCGCCACATTGAACAGAACAAAAACATGTTCCCCAACATTGAGAACCATTTTCAGTGTAGCAGGTGTATTTTTAACCACAACTTCTCTAATTTGGAACGCTTTAATTTATTTAGTTCGATTAGATACTTCCATTTTATCAAGTACCGAAAAACGGTTCATGAACATGGCCGAATAAAATTCAGTTGCTTTTTTAGTTATTCCAACAACTACGGGGACTTTGAATGCAGACAGCATAAGGCATAAGCAAGTCTAAAGTCGGCATCGGTCGAGCTCTGTGGCTTAGGGTGCATTCGTGCGGCGCCTCGCGATCGGAAGAGACACGTCGGTGGTGCATGGGTTCGATCCCCGCCGTTGCACATTTACATTTATTCATGGGGTGGTCCGTCTTACGAAGTGATATGCAAAAAGCACTACCATGAACGTTAAATGTTGAGATAGCCAACTCCAAAAATATTTTTTTTAAAGTGCGCCATGCCGACCACACCTTTTTTAAAGGAGGCATTGCCGATCCGAACTGGAATAAACGCTTACGTATCTAAAATCTAATCCAATTGCAGGCGATATCTGTGCACTATACATCGCTAGGATGAGAGAGTGCTATGACTTATTGAACGAAAAATTGCGGCCATCGCAATGCAGACGTTTTCCAAGACACACGATACCCGAACGTTTACCTTGATTGCTGAGATATGCATTTCATGTGGTCCATTTTCTCACCGATTTCCGTTTCGGGATTGGCGTAAGGAGTCGCCCTGGGAGCGAATGGCCCGATTTCGAGCGGTTAGTTTTATTTGATGGGAAAACAACATGTAACGTTCTTCCCATAGTCTGTGGAAGCTCTATTGAACAATGAAGCATTGCAACTAGATAAAGATCTGTTGCCTGTTTTTGACCAAGCATAGTGGTTTGGCGTTAAATAAATATTTAGTCGAAGTAAAGTAACATTTTATGTATATGTCACTCTAAGATGCTATACGCTCAACAGTATTGCATGATATGGGTTTATCGTATATTCCCGATGGGGCAAATCGAAGAAATATTTTTGGGTGGTGCACGTATACTTTTCGTGGTCGTCACTACATATGACTTTAGGCTAGCAGGTGCACGTTTGCCTCGTTCGAATGCAGGATGGAGCTATCGGATTTTTCTCCCAAGAATAACGGTTCGAGGATTCCTAATTATGCTGTCCCCTACCATGCCCTTGATTTGAAAGATCATCGAAAATCAGTTCCAGGAAGCCACAGATCAAATATTCTCTCTCCCTGCGCCGCACAGCACCGGCGCTTGCGGAATGTAAAGTAGAGCTGATGGGTTAATAGGAAAAGTTAGACTAGAATGTCATGCCGACGAGTGTGCGGAGATTTCTACAAAACATTTTACTTTTAGTAAAACGTTGACGAGTGCGATTGTGGCTTAGAGGATACGGCAGCATGCTCGTGACAAGCCTTGCGACGTGATTTACTTGATGCAGTTACTGCGGCGCCGTATTGTTTGGGCTCGGCTGGGACGCACGCGCGTTCGCCGTCCAATAATTCTAAAAGTGGTTCACTTGGCAGTTCTTCGCGGAAAATAAGTTTTGTAAGACATTTTCTGTGTATCTATGAGACTGACCAAAGCCATAGCGGGCTAAGTGCTTGTTACCTTATTTTATGTAACGTGATTACATTCTACATTGTAATGCTACGCCAATAAATCGGAGCAGTTGAAAGCAATCGAATATAATTACGCGCTATCCGAGCTAAAAGCACTGTCACGGAGAAATTTAAGCGCTGCGTATAGTACTTATTCGATTGGCTAAAAGATTATTTGCGCCTGTACGCTTGAAATCATTTAAATTAATGGAGCATCTTTGTTATGGCTCGCCAAAGTTAGCCAAGAGATAAATACCCTCTGAGCTAATGAGTTTACGAGATAACGACCGTATTTGTTGGCTTTCCGCGATGAAGTTCTTTAATAAGTTCCACATATACATCTAACAATCTTCGTTTTGATTGTCATGTTTGTTTATTTCGAATTGCAGTGGACTATGAGGCGGAGGTAAAAGTTGGTCAATTTCAGTTAATATATAAAGCTTGGCAGCATGAACGCCATTAATTCAGACCGTTATATCAGGAACAGCGGTAATCTGGGCATAATTGCATGTTGTGCTTGAAAATATGAACGTAAAAAAAGCCAGTTTGGAGCAAACTGCACTTGAATCTACATAAATGCTCTGTATCTTTAGCGTACCAAAGTAGTCCTTCAGTAGTGGAGTAGGTCAAGAGGGATCTGCTTAGAATTCAAACCGGACCTGTCTGGTTTGAATCGTATCTTATGTGATATGTGTGTAAACAAGATAGCAATGCGCGGACGCTGGAGTGGCGTGCGTGATATGACTTTCGTCGTTTTCGAATTCGAATTTTAAATGAAGGGAAGCGTATAGATGACGCTTTCTTCAACAAAATTTCGGTTTGCAGTCCAACCAGTCAGAGAATCCGACCCACTTCCACCGTCTATTCACTCACAAACAACGACGCAACAATCGAATGTTCCTATTACGAATTGCCGTATCTAGCTAGCGCACCCCAGTCCTAAATTTCTTCTACGTCTGTCGTGCCGTCACTATTTGAATGTCGAAGGAAAAAACCACGGAGTCGTCCAAGGACGGGTTATCCCTAACTATTGTTCCGCTGCGTCGACGCGCAGTCTTGTTCAGGCTCGCTGCCATGGCTGCCGGTTTCGCAATAGCGGTCGGGGCGGTGTTAGTTTGTGTTACAGACTTTGGCCGAGACTCATGGATGCGTTCCTTTAATTTACCAGGTGATAACTGAAGTTGAACGTCCTAACTACTGGCCAAGTGTGTTGATATTGTATTTTGGGAAGCTGTGTTTTACTGGTACGTTAGTTCGGAACATCTATGTTGGCGAATGTTAGGTCGTTGAGACCGTGAGCCTCGGATGCTGGTGAACTTGTCAAGGAAAGCCTAAACATATGTTCGCATTAGTGTCAAGACACGAAAGACAATGGGTTGACCTTTTTGGGACCAGGTTTGAACTCTAGAACGTCTTCCAAGGGAACAGCTTACTTAGGTATCTTGTCTGAATACTCGTATTACGCTCTCCGGTAAGACTAACTGTTAGAGTCAAAACAATCTCGGTGAATATAAGGAGTGACACTGTTGACCGCTATTAGACTGTATGTGGGTGCATGTTTTTTCGCTTACACCGCCACAGTTATTAGACAAAAATAGTGGAGTAAGGCGAGCATAGGCGCAGAAGTGTGACGCAACAGGTCGCCACATTTTTGACACATAGGCATTCAGAGAAGTAGCTCGTTTTTGTAGTTTTCGTATAACCGCTTTTCATTGTCTCAACACCTTGCCACGTTTAGGTGATACATTGGACATGCGTTTTACCCCAACACTATGATACGATAAGGAGCCATTTCCTGAATTACTACGATCCTTGCAGATACCTACAAATGTGTTTATAAAGTCTAAATAGTTTGTTAACAAAAAAGAAAAACAAAACGTCGTGTGATGTGACTTGTGACTATATTCGATGAGGCACAAATGCCACCGAGAGGTTGGACTAGCGGTTAATCGCGAGAAGGTCTCAGTAGATGAATAGAGACTTTGACATGCAAGCCCTTATACTCCTTCGTACATTGAGGGATTGCCGTTGAAATGAACTCTGTGCTCTAGCTGGCTATAACACTATTCCTTCACCATATAAAATAAAGGAATTCTGATTTTAAGATCATTGGCGCCAAGGCTTAGCAAATACCTTATCGGACAACGTAAACTGCAATTTCACTGCAAGATACGTGTTAGTAAAACGGTTGTGTAGAAAGAGGTATTCGTGAAATGAGATAGGGGAGAGTGAAAATTTGTTTCGTAAAGGCGAGCTCATTCTGTAGGGTACGCAAACACACCCAACAGTAAGCAGATTCTTCCAATCTGCAGGCACTGTATGGCTGCGTCATTCTACAAGTTAATCCGTTTGAACGACGCGTGCGGCCATCACTTCATGAGCGCTGTCAACAGCAATGCTAGAGCACATGCAAGAAGCAAAATACACACTTGTTCTGTTGTGAGGTTCTTCCCGCTTAAAAGGCCACAGTGGCGCCGCCCCGCACATTCACAAATGAGTGGTAATGGAAGCGTCTGCACATGTGGACATCTGAAGTGCGCCGAAAGTCGGGAAGACAAGATGTGAGTAAATTGTGGCCTGAATTTATTCCCTGCAGTAGGAGAGTTTCCTAGCTGATGACAGCGATTGGCCTCCGACCTGAAACAACAAAATAAGTACATATAAATAAATAGTAAAATAATACATGATTCATTTCAGTTGTTTCGTATGGCTGGGGGATGTTTTAAGTCTCTTGGACAGCACGTGGCACAGCAGGCCCGTAGAGTATGCGCTAATGGAAAAGTGTTTGTTGAGTTAGGCTAAAACCGACTTTATTACCGGCTGTCTGCCTAAACGGCCCTAAGGAGATTCACTTTTGAAAGGACATAAGGCCAAAAATCGACATATCCGTCGCCCAGGCCTGAGAACAGCAGAGTTGGACCATTTGCGCTATCGGCAAACCTCAACAATGCGCCGAAGGCGGATAGCACCGGCTCAGCAAAGGTCGTACGCTGTTTCTAACCTGGCCTTGACAACAAGCTCAATTGCAAAGAGTGGTCTATTTCCAGTTTAATTTTCTCAGGTGACCGTCAGAGAACACTAGTTCGAAAAACACGTCCTCTGTGAATTGCTGGCATATAGCACTGGAAATAAATAATGAGTAGGCGTATCTGAGAAGAGCATGGGACGAGCTCGTTCCCATGGAACCATCACAAAGATGTATCCCAGAGGGCAGAATATGAACTAGCTCCCATCTCCATGAAACTTCATAAGTGAGTCGTTAGGTTGTTACAATGTGGCCTCCTCGGTTGTGGGCGCAGACCGATGGCCGTGAGAAGACAGAATAAAACGTCATTCAAGAAAAGCCGCTATATCACAAAATCAGCGCTGTCAAATTTAGAGAAAAACGTGTAGTTTTGCTCCTAGCGTTTATTCTAGGTTTTTCTCGCAAAGTTGCTCGTTTGGACAGTAATAAAAATATTGCAATGTCAACGGGCCCGCGAGAAAATCAACAACTCGTCATGTCGCCTTGTACAGCTTGAGGCCACCATTACCCGAAATTTATTGCAAATGGTCTAGGGTCGTTGAAGACAAGCCGATTGCACTGTTGTACAGGTAGGGGTTACGAAGCCCAACAGTGGGTGTAACCAACCACCAACTTAACGTGACAGAATTAACTAATATGGACGACATCCAAATGTTTTCTTAAAAATTATTACGGTGACTAACCGTCGTAAATCTCGAAATTAGTGGTTCCAGGTATACTTCCGGCCGTCGAGCTTTCCGACAAGGTAGTAGAACCTACGATACACAAGTTACCGGAAACGCTACTATATCGAAAGGCGCAAAGGGAAAAGGCCGTTGACATGTTGCGTAGTCAAGACCTCCCAGCAAGGCCGGCCAAACCGCCAATCTTAAAATGTCCAGCGGGGCACGTTGCAACCTTTGAATGGCTTATAAATGTACGCCCAATTTGATACGTGATGAATCTTTATAATTTAAATCGGTTGGAGGCACTCAAGATTGACATGCGCCACCACAAACATGCGACGTCAACGTTATGTCAGGCTATTTATTAGCTGTTGATAAACCTTCGTCGGCGGTGCGGCAATGGCGCTTAAGTATCTGGCGGGAACGCCGGCGCATTTGCGTTGGAATCGTGTTAGTGACACATACTTTTACAAAAAGCTACAAAAAAATACTGTTACAAACAGTATAAAATTCATCTCAACGTTGTAATAAAATCATGTTCTTAGGATTAGGTATTTATGTTTAAATGTTATTTTTGTCTCAACAGAACTATAACAAATTTATTATATATAACCTATATTTTTTAGTTTTTCACACATCTTAAAAATTTACTATCAAAATTATAAAATTCAATACATGGTATATAAAATATTAATTGTAAATTTAATGCACAATGGACAACTTTTTTGGTCAAGCGCTTAGGAACTTAATACCGACAGGATCGCTACAGAATTTACCTTAACAAAAAGGAAAAGTTTTTACAAACACGTGGCGTTGCTAGCTAGCTACATTCGACTACACATCCAGCTTTGATGCCCAAAATTATGTGAGCTAATAGCAATAGCAAATTTAAAATGCATCAACCGGTTTTTCAATAATACGTGCTTTATAAGGCTATGACTATTCACGTCAAGGCCATTTGGTGCTCTCTGCAGCTCCTTAGAGCAAGCAACTTCTAAGCACTTTTTTGCTATTTTTATTTTTTTTAAATAAGTGTGAATAGGTCCCTTTTTGGAACTAAAATCGACGTCCCCGTCCCTACTGGAAAATCAAAATAGGTAACAAAAAAGAAATATCTCTGAAACTGACTGAGAACCGCCCAAGGATGTGGAAATGTCATGACGCTGCCTGGCGTAACGTGGAAAAAGGCGTTTTGTGGGTTGAAAAGTCGGGGCATAAGTCTGAATGCAGCGGACTGTTCGGCGTCAGTTCGGCGTACACCAGTCATTCCGATAGAACCTTTTCGACCATTCATAGCTGACGATAGGTCAACACCGACCGTCCACGATATTGCTTCTTCAAGATATGCAATAATAGAGATAAAAGCTGTGGACTTGCATGTCTCCTTCGGTCACAAGGCGCCGACGAAGTCATCAAGCCGCCATGTTATCATGAAGTTCAACCTTGACAGTACTTGTGAAGATCCATCAACTAGAAGGAAGAAGACACAAGAAGCGTGTACAGAGTGTCAATGGCTCTGCAAAGACAAACGTCTAATGGTTGCTTTCACAATTTTGACTTGAATAAAAAATTAATTTTATTCTGTAAAACCTGAAGAAAGCGGAGGCTATCTCAAACTACAGTAGAATTCTTCGGATCATAAATCATCACGAGTTGTTTATGTTAGATATCTTTGTAGCGTTTTTATTATGCCTTTTGAAAGCGCAGCTTATTGAATATGCGGTGAAAATGAAAGAAAACGTTTGCTACTATTGTTCTAATGTCCTCTTTCGTGGCCAGAACAAGACCTAGCTTAAGGTTTCAATTGTAACTAATCAATTGTATAACAGGAGTGCTTTATAAAGTGTTGTTATATTTCAATGTACCTGTAAATACGGTTTTTGTTGACATTTTGTGAAGGCTAGCGTTTTTAATCGACGCTCGAAAACCTTTTAAAAAATTTGGGTCGCCCTTCATACAAGGTCAGTTCGATGCGTTATTTTTCAGGGATGGCGGTGCTGTATGGATTCCGACAACGATGGCGTCGGTTGTGAAGACAACTGTCCGCATGTTTCAAACGCAAATCAGGCAGATTTTGATTCTGACGGCGTTGGCGATGTTTGTGATAACTGTCCGTTCACCGCCAATCCTGACCAAGAAGATTTTGAGGGAAGAGGGATCGGCAACGCCTGTTTGGGCTGAAGCGACCACTGCTGACCAGGATGCTGTCATCCTGGCCTATTACTTCCGCAATGTGCAAAGGTGATGTAATTTTAGAAAGTTGAATCATTGCGTTGAAGTGTTGCGAATATTCGTAGGGAATAGATCATCTTATAGTATGAAGGGTATTTCGATAGTATACAAGTGTTTTATATCACCTCTGATTGAGACTTTGTCGATCTTTTTTTTGGTTGGAAAATTGACGTAGTGACCAGTTGTTTGATCTACATAAAATTAGTGTTGGTTAAATTTATTTTCGTATCCACACACATGTAGGTTTTTATGCAAATAATAAAAACATTTGAAGTAGGCCATTTTTATTAAGCCGATGGTCGATATGGAAATATCTTCGGAAGACTACTATTTTTTAATGTAGGCGTAAAAAATAACATCGCTGGGAACATGGTCACATAGTTAACGAGCGGAAGAGAAACCATCGTCTCGTAATTGCGTAATTGCGTCTCGTAATCATCCGTTCGTAATTGCGGTGCTTGTTCGCATACAAATCTGTGACAGGCATTTTTGGAACTCGTAGAAACGATCCAGGGCAGGGAAACCGGCATAACCGTAACCCTGCTTCTACTGTGTCTCTCGTAGGATGAATTCTATTTTCTCCTACAGCGTATAGTAGTTGAAATGGCAAGTAAAACGCGCGAAGCCATTGCCCTCGAAAATTACAGGCTTCCGTATTCGTTCGTCTCGGCAAAAAAAGTTAGCGACTAGCGTCAAGCGGAGTGATTTCCTCTAAGAAGAAGCTTCCGGAAGAGCTATCGATGATCCTTTTATAGGCTCTCAAAGGAAGGCTTGCGAGCATAGATTTGGCGATGGACTAGTAAAAAGCGCTTCACTCGTTTAGTCGGTATAACTATGACTAGGCTTCTAACACGTGCTATACTATTCATGTTTTGTTTCGATTCCGAAGGATTCTTCTGATCATAATGCATGTTCAAGATGGGATGGTAAAGCTCTTTATTTGTCAAAGGAAAAAATAGACAAGTTATAACGATCTAGTGGAGAGCAGCAGCTCGGAGGTCTACTTGATGAGCATAAAGCAGTAGGTACGCTTACTCGTCGACGTGTTAGCTTTTGTCGAGCATACAGTCGACACAGGTCATGCGTTTGCTCTTGGAGAATAGTTCGTATGTAGCTGTAACGATGTCGTTCATGTGAAGTAGACATGCACAACTCATATCGGGTGAAAGGCACTGCGCTAGCGCAAGCATCAGCTGCTATAAATTGAAACCAGATCGCAGTCTCTTCGCCCACTAACCAATTGTTAGGTACCATTTTGCCTTACCGGTAAGTCTGTCTAGCTATACAAATCCCCGGACAACGCTCGCTAAGGTCTTGACCACTAGAGGCTTAACAAAGATGTATTGGCACCTGATGATCGATACATGGAAACAAGAACAAGTTCCCTAATGCGCTAAAGCATGGCTGAGAGAGCCACGCCTACAGTTTGCCTTGGCCGCATGATTAACGAAAGGAACCGACCGCTGCCTTTATTTTGCTTCGTCCTTTCTCGCTTTTCATTTCTCTATGTTCCATTATTAAAACAAATCATCATCGATTGCAGTGAAATCGTTTAGCGTCTTCGAGATGCTGACCTCATCTCGTTTCGCAATGGAAGAAAAAGCCAGCGTTCCCTTTCGCGGTAGGAGCCGTCCACAGCAGCGCTCCACCACGTCTGGCCAGCCGTCGTCATCAAAGGCGCTGGTATAGCACAAAAACAGTAGGGAAGGACAGAAGAAAGAGGCATTGAAATGAAATTTCTCTTCTTTGCCTCCTGCTTCGTCTACTATGTGAGCTACCTCCGCAGCTTGACTTTTTGTTCTGTTCTCGCTTTTCGGGGCTTTCCACCTGCTCCGTCGACGCCTGTTGCTGAGCACGCCGAACGCTCGCTTGCCCTTGCGACGCCTGTACCAATAAAGGAAAGAGAGATTTCGGCCGTCAGGCGTTGACGCGGCGAAAACGTTGCACAACTGTGCACAGACGTCGAACGATTCATTTTGACGCCAGAATCGAAGCCGTCAGAATCAGAGGAGTGGGTTTTGTTGGAATTCCTTTGATAACACTGTCTTTAGCAAGAAGTTTCGCTGCTAGTTCAGCTGTGCACTATTGGCCAACAGCTCGCTGGTGCGATGGCCGACGCGGCAAATTTTGAGAGTACGTAGAGTGGAGCTTGTGTTTAATTTTTAGACAAAGTTGGTAGATTGGGCCTTTAAAAAAGTAGAAGATGTAAGTTCGTCTCAACTTTAGATTTCTATCTGTTCACATTAACTTAGAGCCTTATATTATAAACTCGAGGAATTTACGCGGGACCTATTGCGTCTCTGACAGAAAACGCGTATATTTTCTTCATTCTCCAGCGCAGTAGAATATCTGAAGGTTTAAAATAGAGGAGTCGTCATAGGAGGGTCGTCATCTAAATCCTACGTCTTTGAACTAAACTCCTTTGAAATGTCTGTGTCGCAGGGATATTTTTTCTTCAATAAATGGTAAAAATAATCGAATCGTGCTTGGAATACAATTGCCCTTTTGACGATGCTAGCCACAAAACATCAGTGCGGATAACGTTTGGTTCCGACAACACGTTGTCACGCAGCGCACATTCAATATAAAAAATGTATTATCGCGGAAGAGCTGAGCAATATTTTTGAAATGTTTTGGCTGCTAGTTCGTCTTGCCGCAAAGTCTGACAGCCAAGCCTGGTTTAATTTCAGCAAGCGTCGTTCATATCGAGCATCCAATATGTTAAAAGTTGATAAGAGCAGGTAGCTTAGTTATATGTTGTGTCGACTATGTGACGTCAAACATAATCTGCAAGAAAAAACACACATAGATTTTCCTCAAGAAAATTCTCATTGTATACCCATTCAGTTGATACTAGTTACAGGTTTTCTTCGTACATAATCTGTGAATAAAGGGCAGGTACCTTTCAAACCGAGCATACCGAAGGAATGACTGCTACCAGGCTGATTTTACATAGTACCTATTGTTTTGACCCGATAAGCCTCGGGTCTAGACATTTTTGTTGAAGGGCTTTATTGTTTTAAAAAAAAGAACGCAAGGCAAATAATGAACAAACGATGTATGCCAACCACAGTTGGCACAGGCATGTGCTTCGCACATGCATTTACGTATAAAATTACGTTAATATGATGATCTATCTTAATCTAAATTCTCGCTGGTGACAGCATCAACGGTTCGCGAGTTTTATTCAGTGACGCCGGATCAGAATGATAAGGCCGAAAGCTAGTGATAATACAAGTCTAACGGCTGATTTGGTGAAATCAGTGCGTATCGCTGTCTAACAACCAGTGAACGATTTGCATTGTGCTATTGTATTTTGTCGCTTCAAATACCGGTAACATAGCAAACTAGGCTGAGTTCACTTAGAAGGTGGTCTCAAATTGTAAGAATGGCACAACAGAATCCGAGCTCATACCTGAACTCAATTGTTGTGAACTATCGTTTCGGTTCGCATTTTCAGCCGTACGCACTGAGCAACGAAATCCTTTCCGTACAGAGCCCATAGAACAGAGCGTTTTAATTATGGGTGCTCCGCATTCTCCACGCACACGATCCGAACGAATCTATTTTGCACTGGGTAAGCCAAGTGACTTGAGTATTAAATATTTTTATTAAACAATTTTCCATAATAGAATACGCACATATAATGGCCAGTAATCTACTGATAAATATTTGTCAGCCTGCTGGCAGACGGCCACCAACCTGACGCGACACTTTGACAGCGCTCATTTTCTCCTTCATATTGATCACTGCGTGCTAACCTTCATCTGGTCGCTGCTTCGTAGAAGAGTATTGCTCGTGGAGACTCGTTCGGCTCTATGAGCAACATTGTTCCATGTACAGCCGATTTGCGAAGTGCTTATGTTGCATAAATTGTCATTTATTTGAAAGAACAACTTCATGTTCATCCCAGCGCCGGGTCCGGCTTGCACTTATCTGAACTTCAATTAGCCGTGTTTTGCTGTGGACGCTTTCCTCCGCCTGAATAAGTGCACTTGGCCTTCATCCGGCTCTGCAGCTGATTGCGAGTGTAATCCGCTAACGGCCATTGTACCGTTGCGGCGATAGACCTACTGACCGGCCGCAAGCCAAATCGGGCAATTATTAATGGTAAGTGCGTAATGCACGGTAGGGCGTTGCATCTATCAAGTAGTACTTTACCCTGGACATGTTCTGCTTGTTGTTCAAAGGACGGCCCACTTGACAGCTTGCGACAACAGCTCAGACATAAGGAGATGGAAGGTTGTGGCGGCTGTCGCAGTTTTCGCCCACCTTTGGGAGTATTCATTGGGGCCGGGTGTTGCTGCGAACAGGTCAAGCCTTTGATCGACGAATCGCCATACGAAAATAGGGCATCGGGTGAATGGGGGATAACAACGTCCGCTTGCGACGGACTTCCTGTATGGAAGCGAAAAGTCAGCGTTCGATGTTGTTCGCGCACTTGAAATGGTGGGGATATCGACTGAACTGTGTGTACAGGCATTATTCAATCAAGAATACCCAGTGAGTACAGGCAAAAAACGAGCTGTCAGGCACCTCAGCCCCTAAACAGCTTTTATATGCTAATATTATATCACATACTCAATTAACTAGCGATTTGCTAAATACTAAGTCATACACGATATGCCCAGTTCTCGACAACTCTACCAACAGTTTAAAGAAATTGAGCAATTTGGGTTATTTTCATGACGTGAGTAATTTGCATCGTTCAAGTGCTTTAAGCGTCGAAAAGTTGAAAGATACAGCAATTTCATACAGAACAAGAGGTAAGTGTATGGTAAAAAGCTAGTATTTTTATTCGCGTTGACAAAATACATTTCTCGTGAGCTTCCGTGTTCAGACAGTAGCCACCCAATAATTCACCTAGCGCGCCTTACCGTTTATAACATTTCTATTCAGTTACTTACCACTGGGCATTAACTGGCCGCTTTTGCGTGGAGCGAATAAATATCTAAATGTTGATACGGAGCTTTGTGGTTGCATAGACAGCATCACTAACTGCCTGGCTGGTCATTAAATTTCATAGAGGTGGACCGCCATGAGACTCGTGTGGCCTCCGTATAAACTATAGCCGACAGCCGAGTAACCTAATAAGGTTATGAGCAGCCACGAACGTGAACTTCGGAAGCTTGACAACATTGAGCGGTTGACAGTTTCGCGATGATGCAACGATATTCGTTTCGATTGCATAGAACGTAGAATAATAAGCCATGTAGCGTATATGCAATACGCTGTTTGGCAGTTTTCACTGCTCTAAAACCAGGGAAACTGTAATTTTCATACCGTACGCTCACAGAATCCACTGGATTATCGAACGTTGATGGGACGCACCTACTGCGAGTGAAAGAAACGTTATTGAAAATGGCGTTCCGACCCTTTGTAGCCGCCCCTGTATGGCCGGAGGCAAGCAAATTTACACCTTTACAGCGATGGAACTACATGTCCTATTCGACGCGTTCCCAGATGAGTGTTCACGTCAGGATATACTCTTGTAAACGCCACAACAGACAGGGTAGACAGTGGTAGACAGAGTCACTACAGCCTGAATCAGCCTGAACATTCTTCACCGTAGGAGTGTATCCTGCTCGAAATCGTTTGGTCTTCCGTTAGCCGGTACCGGCAGAAACGGGGTGGCGGTTTATGTGGGGGTCGCGTGCTACTGTAAACGAGTGATTCCCTGAGCGATCTGTATTCTCCAAATTCACCATCGCCCAGATGCAAGCGGCGATCTATCAGCTAGCGCAAACTCGTTCACGGCCGAAAAGACGCCCGGTGTCTAGAGGGGCGCGGCTGGGGGCGGTGGCTTCGAGAAAGGCGCACGCACCGATGTGGATCCTGCCACTAGCAGTAGATAGCAAACATGGAAAAAAAGAGATGATTGCAGCGGGCGGAAATCTTGTCAGGGGCACGGAGTCGGCAGCGAGGGAATCGGCCATCCGAGCGATGCGACGTGACTCCCTGGACGGATAAACGGGGGCAGACGAACGTTGAACCAACAGGCCACGGCGGAACGCCGCCACCCGGAAAACGCTCCTGAAACCTGAACGGGATGGGGACAGACCTGCGAGTCACCGGTTGCACTCCCTGCGCGTCTCTGTCGAGTAAACTGACATCCGGAAAATTCCGACGGCACATTTCGCTCACGTCGGATAACTATTATTGTGGGTGGTCAAACCAATGTGCGGTGGTTCGATAGCGTGCCAAACATTTTGTGGTGCGGAAATGGATTTCGTTATTGAATGCGCGTGTATTAATCACGTATTAGCTATATCTTACGAATTACCTGAGAAATTACTACGGGTGTAGGGAGAGATAAAGACTTGTATGTAGCGATAGTATGGATACTAAGTAAAGGGGCGACGCTTAGCTATGTGCATGCCTATATTGAAAGAAAACAAAAATCTAGTAGAAAGCAAACTTTCGTATGATCAATGACGTCTTTGTGCTCCCTAAAAAGTACGATATTCTCACTGGTAGTCTCTTTACTGATTGCTCTTGTGCTGGGTAGGATAGTTTCTGCTAATTCTCCCTTGTAACCTTTTCCAACAACTTCCAACCTTTCGCTCCCTTTCGAAACCGGCCAGTCAACAGGTGGGCGATCACTTGAAAATTCAGAAACTTCAGTTTCTAGTGTGGATATTGAAGAGAGTGCGCGGTGCTATACGGTCGTAGTTGTTTTTCTTTATTTGGCCAATGACACTATTAACGACTTCTTATTCGCCATTCATGTTTTTTACTTTTTGCCATTTCAAATTTTCGGCGACGGTTGGCCAACATTTCCGCATATGCCTTGTTCTTAACCTTCCCACATGAATTAACAATTCCTATGACTCTAGTTAGGGTACGGAGCAGAGCAATTTGAACATACTGCCAGTCATGCACGTAATTCCCCTGAAACTAACCCATTAGGGACTTCCTCGCTAGATGTTCTCATTTATCTCAGCATTGTTTTAGGGACGTCTGGGCATCCAAAGAATAAAATGTGTCTACCACCAGCGACCTATAAACGAGCTGCCAAGGATCGGTACAATACGTTATTACAGCAGCCGTCCGATTTGCATCCAGCTACTGGCTTAGACAGCACCGAGATATACTTTCCAGATGGGTCTAACTGTCGAGCTCGGTGGCTTGGTGCATTCGTATGCGCCTTGCGACTGGAA
>MNPL01006920.1:0-19086 GCA_002081605.1 Tropilaelaps mercedesae | reverse complement strand
GAAGTAATGCAAAAACTGCTACCGTGGACGTTAAATGTTGGCTGATAGTCAGCTTTAAAAAATATAGATGGGTCTAACTATACGAAGTCCTGAGACCATGTTCGTATCAAGAAATGATTGTGTCGGAAGTCAAAACTTGCACTTTCTAACTCATAACTCGTCTTTCTTTTTACTTCGCCACCACCGGAGACAACAAGTACACTCACCATTGTAGCCACAAAGGGAACTTAATTAGTCGTGCTTTTATCACTGCTTTACACGCATTGTTGTATACCTAAATGCATTCAGGTTTTTCGGCCCGCACAGGGCTTACGGTATGAGACACTTCGCATATCACAGATCTTTCAAAACTTTGTTGAAAGTGTCGTTGGGTCAACAACAAAAAGTTGCTACGTTAGTTAGTTTGGACGAGGATCGGTAGTACCGTATAATGCATATAGCACGCCATCTATTTTCGTTACTATATCCTCTAATCATTACCACTATCGATTAAACTCATTGTTAACAACGATATCGATAGATGGCCTTCGAAGTACTTTGGATGCCCGGAGCGTCTGTGTATTCAAGAACCTGTTCAGTTTGAACCCTAGCTCTGGCCGGCATGCACTAGCTGACATACAAATAGAAGTAATATACGACGATGGCAAAACGAACGTGGGTCACGTTCTGGGGCGCTCCAATCCGGCTGGCAATCTGGCTGTGTTTGACGCTACAGAAATGATAATGGTAGTTTTGAGAATGAAAAAACAGGAGACGCCGGGAAGTAACTTTGGAATCCAGGAGGTGGTTCAAGCATCAGGCGTCAAACAAAGATTTGTTTTCCTGGAGTTCGAAGACGAGACTGCCAGAAAAGGCGAGAGAGAAAGAGCGTCGCTAATTTCGCGAGGTGGTACGACTGACAGGAGAAACCGACAGATCGGCTAGATACGAGGGCCGCACAATGCTGGTGGCTTAAAAGAACAGTCAACCCAGGCTCAAGAAGAAAGATGCTAAAACTGCGGCGCACAAGAAGAAAAAAGAGAAAGAAAACGAAGAAATCCGTCCGCTCCGTGGAAAAGTAACGCCCACTCTGCGGTCTCGTTGTCCAGAAAAATTAAACAGGATACCTGTAGGAAAACAGGGGCAAAATTCAAAAAACCTTAAAACTGGTACCGGCGACAGAGTCGGAATCGAACGAGAGTTTGAAGACAGAGGAAGGTAACGGTACGTCGTCCCCCGAAATTTGCGCCGCCGCATCGCGCAATGGACACAGTTTTTCGGGAATCGCTGAAACCAACCGACGAAAAAGGAATATGCTCTGTTCCGGCGCGCAAAAAAACCTTGGTATGTCTCGTCGTTTTTCCCTGCGCCTGGTCTTGCTGGTCGATCTCTCTCTCTCACGTCTGCTTACGTGTGAGTGAGCGTCTCTCTCTCTCTCTCTCTCACTCACTCGCATGATATTTTTCTTCGTCTTCCTCACTTCTGACCAATGCTGCTACTGCTGCTGCATTGCGAGACACGTCTATAACTGACTACGCTCTCGAACGTCTCTTCTAAACTCTCCTAGCAGCAGCAACAGCGGTACTCGAAACGGCAAGCGGAAAACGTTAGAAAGAACAAAAAAGAGGCTGTAGCATTGACTCTCGCAGGCCAGATGGGGACGGCGCCGGCCAAGCACGCCGAGAGGCATTGGATCGTAAGAGCAGAAGGTGCAGAGGTGCGTCGGGACGAAAGTCGACCTCGCCATGCTTGCCTTTCTCGTTCCGCATTGAGAGTTCGGAGCGTTGAAATGCAATCCAAATAGCTGCGCCTGCGTTATCGTAACATAACATCGCCGAGTGAAACGCCGTAAAAAGGCAAACCTAAGTGCGCGACAAGCGTGCGCGTAAAAATCCGACGAACATAGAAAAACACCATAGTCCGACGTGGAGTTAATATGAGCGCTCGGTTCGGTTAGGAGGCAGAACACTACCAAAGGTTTAGGATGAGAGGCCCAGAAACATGTATTTATTCTGGGTTTTTAGGTGATGACAAAAAAACGACATATGCATCTGTTTACCAGTGAAACGAATAGGACGTTAGGCTACAATGAGAAATGCGCGGTGATGAGGTGGATAGACCACCCGCCCTCCTTGTGAGCCTTGATTAGAGAAGAATCGCAGCCTCCCCTCAAGTAGTGTTAGTGGAAAATATTAGTGCCTAGCTCTGATTAATTCTAATATCGACGCAGGCACCCACTCGGGGGAGACGTGCAAAACGTGCATTGAGAGGTTTTTCGTTCACGATTTGCACACTTGTGCGCAAGTAGTCTGTTTGATCAGACCAATGTTTGTCGTATATGTAACAGAAGCTAATAGAGTAAAGCGTGGTAGAGCTAAAAAGATGCTGGATGTGAATTTTCTGCGGGTTCGCCACCATTGAGCCAATAAAATAATAACTATTAATAGGTTGTACGTGTAGTAGAGCACCCGTAAAGTTATGCTGTATCGACCTTGTTCCCGAATTGTGCCATTTGGTTTATTTGAATAGGCAGCTTAACATCAAGTCACCTGGGGCAGGTACCTGGCGGCTGTTTCCCTATTCAATATCACGCAACATCCACTGATTAACATACGAGCACTGAGAAGACCCACGAGGCGAGGGTTAATGGCTGTCTACCGAGATTTTAAATGCCCTGAACCTTAACCAGATTATACTGAGTACAACCAACCAAAAAGGTTTTTTGCATCCCATTAAGTTGGATTCGGAGGTGGAGAGCCTATTTAATTCTTATAGTGACATTGTCGGTCTGCGGGCCAACATTTCAACAACACATTTAATTGTGAATGGTTAAAAGACACAATATGTAAGTACATGTGATCGTAAATATTGACCCTACTCGTATATATATATATATAGTTATATATCGTCTGTTCTGCGTGTGTGCAAATTACCTAGTATCTGCTTTCTAGCCTTAGCCTGAAGGTTTTCTGTGTCATGGCACCAGCATGGGTAAGTATACGTACAATGAAGGGAACGTATGCAGTAAATTTTTAGGAATCCTTTCCTAGGAACTAGAGGTTAGCACACCTGTCTCTTGCTATGCGGCCAAACCGGATTCGACGTTTTTCGCGCACCAATGTCAATGTGCGCCTGACATGTGTAGGGCTTAGCCCGAGACGCGACCACAAAACAGCCCCTATGCCACGTATACGGAGTACAACGGCGCCGCATAGCGACATAGAATCTCACTGTGTCCCTGCTGCCTTTCTATGGTGTGAATGGACGGAAAAGCGGCGGAGAGCGATGAGAAACAGCAGAATAAAAAGGACAGCCAACTGGTTTACGATGTCATTTAACCAAACTGCCAGAGAATAGCCGGGCTAAATGCGATGGACACGGCGTCGGGCCTGTCCCCAAAGAAAGGTGGCCCTTTTTAGTGGATCGCATAGCGATAAGGTCGGACGGTAGAGTGGGAACCTAAGACGCTGGAAAAAGGATAGCGAGGCGAAGAGTCATTGACCGTTAGGAACTATAAGAGGTGTCGGCCGGCAGCTGACGATGGCGCAAGACCCAGGAGGGAGTGAAAAAATAGAAGCCTAGCGAAGCTTTGAACGGCTTGAAGAGGCATCGTGGCCGAAAGCAGTATCACGACTCATTTCAGTGCTTGCGGAAGGGCACGAAACGTGCGTGAAGGTCGTTTCGGCAAATGCTTCTTTCATGCGACGGAGAAGATCGCGCTACGACAATGATGACCAAGAAGACGGTCCTGGCCCGAGAAAACGATGGAAAGCTGAGGTGAAACTAAGGTGGTTGAGCGGCGGATAGTGGAAGCTAACCGCGTCTGCATATTCGAAGGGACATATTCGAACGGCTGAGCGGGCGTCCTTAGTCCTGAAATCCACAGGATTTCTAGGGAGGAGTTCAGAGTGTACGGGTAGATCAGTCGCAGACGAAGCGCACGAAGGTTTTTGACCTACTAGTCGAAGAAAGGTGTCAAGTAAGGTGTGGACGGAAACTTATATATTTGCTCAAGCTCAACCTGCTTTTGAATTTTCCAACTTGTCTTGTGAAGATTACGTGTAGAGTCATTTAATGAAAAATTCGCATCAAACCTTATCGATATGTTCTTCCATTTGTTCGTTAAACACTATTTTCGCAAGCCACTTCGCTCTCTTTGGTTCTCCTAGGCTGCAATGAACGTGCATGTATCTCTTACTGTACGCATCGTCGTGCGGTAATCGCACTTTTCGCCTGTCGGCTTTGGCCGGGCCTAACTAGCCATCCTTGACCAACCCGACGGTGACTACATCCCAGCCGCCTACATTTTCCCTTCCCATCCTTGCCCGTCTTGTATTACCGTACTTCGGTATCATATATTCTCAGAAGAAGCCATATAGATATATGGCCCGCCGCCACCGGCCCTGCAGCGGCGTAGCAACTAGCTCGGCAGCAGTTGCTACAACCAGGTCTCTCCTACCTTCATACCCGCTCATGGAATATAGGCGGTGAGGTGCGTTCACTCGGTTCCTGTGTTCCTGAAACGCGTATACGCAGGCTGCCGCTACGGGATAGTGAGGTGGCCGGAAGGTGCAGAGCGGTGGCCGTGTGCGAGCGTTGCAAGAAGGCGACGACGCGATGGCGCTTTGGAAGGTGGATGGCAAGGGGCCGTCGCTCTCGCTCGTCGTGCCAGTAACTAGTATCGAGGCCTGACCGTTATTCCAGTGCTGGGCCTGCGTATGGCGCTAGTTGGCGTCCTGGAAAGCATAGTGGGGGATGCCTACCGGAGACGCACCACACTTCCTGCGTCGAGGATCCGCAATATACTTCGACTGGTGCGGCTTTTCCCTGGTCGAACCCCTTCTACCATCATGCTCTCTCTCTCTCTCTCTCTATTTCCAGTTTCGTCTTGCTTTCTCGCGCTATTCTCCGTTGCTCCGCCATAGAGTTGTTGCGAGCGTACGCCCCCCTCCACCGCTGCAGTCATCGGCCCCTAATTATGAGAGGTGGGCAGAGCAGTGCGCGAAGTGCGGAAAGAAGCACGCACCGGAACGGGCGAACCTCCACCGCAAGTTCGTCGACCAGGGTCTGCCAGTTACTTTGGCCTGAGTTCTGAAAGGCACACATAAAGGGCACACATTGGTCGAACGGGATGGCTAAGCGTGACCGAGAACGGAACCGCTGCCGAACCGAACGTTTACGGACTGAAGCTTGTTGAAGATGCTGACAACTCGCACTTTATATTTCATGTTCATACATGACTCGCACTGAACAACTGGAACCGGCAGAGATGTCGTAGTTGGCCCCGTCACAGCTGCAAGCGCTCAGCTGGAAGGCGTCTCCTGCGGGGTGTTGCATATTCAGGATCTCGCCCGTACACGACACGAGTAAGCCCAGTGTTGGCTGTTGAATGGGCCAAGAGCTGCTTATTAGAGAATCACGAGGTCAAAAGCGGTCGACGGAGACTGATTCGGCTTATTGCGACTGTCGAAGTGATGAATCGCATTGACTCCGGTGCGCCGCACAAGCAACCGACTCGTTTCCGCGAGCCAAAAGCTCTCAAATCTTCAACGCAACAGCGGACTTCTACGGAGCCGAGTCACATTCATTGAAACAGTTACGTAAGGGGGTACCGAGTGCTTAGACACATCAGAATAGAGGAAATGTTACAGGAAGACTAAAAGATCGTCAAGCGTACTCGACACTGTTAGAATGAACATTCGGTCATACAGAATGGGCGGTACACGCACAATTGAGTATGTGGCATTCGTAAACCATGCCGACCGAGGTTCCAGGTAGGTAATACGTGCGTGACAGTGTGGAAACTAAGTGTTGCCATGTTCGTTCGCACTTTCATAAGCGAATGTCTGCGGTCTGTTAGGGTTCTCCGCGGTTTAAGCTCTCGAAAGCGTTTTCGCATAGTTTGACTATCCTAAGTACGCAAGGTTCGAGCTCGGTAGCTTAAGGTGCATTCGTCTGGCGTCTTGCGACCAAAGGAGACTCGTCGGTGGTACGCGAGTTCGATCCCCGCCGTCACGCATTTACATTTAGTTATGGGGTGGTCTGCCTTACGGAGTAAAACGGAACAAGCGCTACCGTGGACGTTAACTGTTGACCGATGGCAAGCCCTAAAAAACAAAAACGAAAAAGTAAGTACACAAAAGTTGAGCCTAAAACGAGTAAGCGCCAGCAAAATCTCTAGCAGGGTGTATCTTTGCGTTCGGAGAACAGCATCGGCCTAGTGAAAAGGGAGTTCGCTCGAGAGGGCGATTTATATTGGCCGCATTATGTCGTTGACACACACACACACACACACACACATTACAGTATACAAAGGATTCAACAACCAGTTTAACTTTCTGGAGGGCTTGCCTGTTCTCGGCTTAGAAGTGCTCCTCTTAACCCACCTGCTATATACCACTCGACGAACATAAACTATCGGTTCGGCCACATAAAGGTAAACAGCGTCTAAATTCCTAACCGTTGGAGTAATCCGAATACCCTTCTTCTTGGCGTCTTCTCTGACAGTGACATACGCACGGCTCATGTCTATACCGGCGACTATAGGCGGAGCGGTACAATGTAACGACACATTGTTCCCAACTCGGCACATGCAGATAGCGTTGCCGTCCTTTCTTTGTATTCGTAGAATCCTCTCTGGATCCTCCGTTCGTCGTGTTCCTCTTGACTTAGTTCCCTATTCCGGAGGGTGTTCCCTCGAGGTGGCATTATGTTCCTCCATCTGACCATCGCCGCGCCGTCCAACTTCACTGAGCCGTCTTAGCGTTGCGAGCCATTGGCCGTACGTTCGGTCGTTCGTGTGGCAAACTGCGCCCTGTGTCCAGACGACGCAATTTGTTCACCCCATCCTGTCCACCATCGAAATGTGATCTGTGCGATCGCCTTGGGAAGCCGCCCACGCTCAGGTTTGTTCTGACCGCCGGGGACAAACCGGCTGCCTCACTCTTCCTCTCTTTCTTGGGCCCCGTTCTCTTTCTCACATTCGCTTTCCTCTTTTCTCTCTTGGCGTCAACATTCCGAACATTCAGATTGTGTGGCTAGCTAGGCGCCTCGTGCCATCCCACGGAGTAATTCGCGTCTGTTTCGCTGCTGTCGGATGCCGCCGGGATAGCGAGCTCCAGTTGAGACGGGGGGCTCGGAGAGATTTTCCACGAGCGCTTCTTCTAAAACAAATGATGGCTCCGATGCCTCTCGCATGCAGCTGGGCGGGCCTTAGAAGACGAGCCTTTCTTCTTACGGCCGCTTACGACCGCGTATACGTTCCTCTCCGTGGTCTGGTTCCTCCTGTTCGGTTTGCTTGCGGGATGCGGGGAGAGCAGGGGGCAAAGGGAAGTTTTGGCTTGCTCCATTTTCCTGACGAAAATCGCTGGCTGAGCTCGGCGACGGCGGCGGCGGCGGCGGCGGCGGCTGCAAAAGTAGTAACAGACCCAGCGCAGGAGAGTAGCCGGACCGCTCCAGAATTGGGGTGGCGGGAAGGATAGGTGGTGTGAGGCAGCACGTACGAGCGAAAAACGGTTAGAAAATATTCCCGATTTGCCTCTACACCCTTTGGCGGCGCCCCCCTTTTCTTCCCGTTCGAATGGGAAGATGGCCGCACTGCTTTTACAGGCTGGGACTTTCCGGGAACCGTTGGAAGCCGTGGGCAAGATGGCGGCCACACAATGAGACGGGATATGGCACGAAAAGGCGGTGCGATGGCTTGGTTATGGAGTGCTGTCGCGTGAGTGAGTAGTAAGAAGACATGGGATTGGAAGAAAAGCGAGCACAGAGGCCTGGTTGGACAACGGAGCCGGGATAAGCGAATAGGACGGCAGGGCAGTCGGTGGAAGACGGGAAGGTCCCAGCCCTCGTCGGCCGGGGTCTACGCTTGTGCCGTCAGCGGAAGGAGAGTTATTCAGCGCATCCATCTCGTACAGGAGAAAGGCCGAGAAGAACGCACCCCAGCGGATGTAAGCGCGGGGAGATGAGGGAGTTATGGGGGGACTAAGTGCACGGTCGAAGCGGTGGCCGCTGCCATCGCGGCCGACACGGCTCAGAACGTTACAACTGGAGGAAGACCATCAGGCTACGCACCGCCGTCCCGGTCATAGGAACGAGCAGCTAGCGTGACAGCATTCAGAAGTGGAACCCGATCTCACGAGCGTCGGGGCACACCCATTCCAGATACTACCAGCACCTGTCTGCCCACTAGACTTACGAGCGAACGATGTTTATAAGCAGTAGATGGCACATTCTGCCCATTTATCTGTCGGGAGGTGTTCCCATGAGAGTCAGAGTACTCAGGCGGCGAGGAAGATCTGGCACTGGCGCACTGTTGCCGATCCTGAGCAGGGTCACGTATCTAACGTGCAAATAGGGTCGTGATTTTCGACTCGAAATATGTTCATCACTACCGCGGTATTACTTCACGATGACCTGTCCTGAAAAAAGCGTCTTGGGAGCAGCTGATGTGTCTAATCCTCTCGTATTCATGTAGTTGACTATATTTTGCACTACTTAGCGGTTTTGTTTCTGCTTCCGCTACGGGAAGTCGCGAGTGATATGTTTTGGGCAGAGGCAGTTTATTTCGCATTTTACGAGATGCTCAGAGAGCTCCTAGTCGGAAACTAACATAAGTTGGCATTCAAAGCAACGCCACAGCACTGAGTCAAAGTGCGTATACAACGCAAATGAAACGGAAGACGATATTCTCTAGTTAAATTTTGTGTGCTTTTTCACTCCTGACCTTGAGAGCGGGTTTAAGCCTATTGCGATGTCCAAGCCGTCCAAGCCTTTCTGTCAACTATCTCTGTAGGCGTATGTACATAATAAACCTATCTTCTGGAGCTGATCTGGACCGTTCGACGAACGCTGTACTGGGCTACGCCGAGCTGGCTGCAAGCGATCTTCGCATCGGGTCTCTGTATCACCTAAGCACCGGTTCAGCGTAGAGGTCAGTACAACGATCTTCACACAGAGTCCATTTAGAGGAACATCTCCTGCCAATTTTTGGCCATCAAGATTGGAGTCTTCAGCTATTGACAACATAGACGGTGAACACTCTGACATTTTGTTGTTTTTATCTCATCAGCGTGTATTTTCAGCTGTGGGCAGACACCCGATCATTCTCGAATTCCCATGAATTGTCATATGCGCAAACAGGGCATAAACATGAACAGTTGGCATATGAACGTCCGACATATGTTAACTCAAGCCGCAATGGCGCGACAAAGGCTGATTTCTCATGAAAACTAGCCCACGTTCGTGTGTTAATCACGTCCAAATGGTGTCGCTCGATATTCTCGTCATTGTTGCAGGATAAAGCTTACCAGTGTATATTTGCCTGGTGGCGCTGTGTTAGTTCTATGTTATTTGTCACAGTTCAAGTACATAACCGACCAGCAGTTCCGACGTATATGTATATGGCGCTTGTACAAATACGTATATGGATGTATTGGTATATGGCGCTGGGACCAACGCAGGTAAATTTTAAGCAACAGTCGCCGAATACGGCGCGCTGATTTCGCCTGTGCCTTTGTGTCGCGGTTCAGATTTGCGCAGTTCACAAATACATTCGGTCGTCCTGCCCAACGTTGCATACGTCGACTAAGAGCATTCCCTATCGTCTCGTTCCCTCATGGTATATGATGCGACTAGGAAGAATATATTCTGTGCATGTTCTGTGCGTAGTTGCTGCTCGATTTGACACAAGCGTTGTCATAGTGTTTCCATATGCTGATGCCTTTATTGCTATCGTAGGCTGGTGTTTTTTATTCGTTGTATTACCGCCCGTTGCTGTTTGTCTATGCTAAAGGTCTCTAATAGCGAGTCCTGCTCAATCGTTCCCGCCACAATAGTGTTTGGCTTTGACAGGCGAATAGCAGCCCGATAATCACCTGAAAGGAACTGGAGAAGATACTTTTCTCGAAGTTCCCAATATTAAGATGGCCAATGGAGAACAGGGGATGCTCGATGCGTCACAGTACTGAACTTCGTAGGTGTTGTATATTGATTTGATATATTGCGTTGACATTTGACTGGAATCAAAGGATAATTTTGTAATGACGGAACTATCATTTCTATGTTTGCTCTAGACATCCGACCAGCATGACGACCTTGATGGCCCTGTGGTCGCCCCAGAAAGAGAAGTTACCCCAGAAAAGTTCTAACGATACAGCTCTAGCGTTGCCGCATGCGCGTTGTCTTGTTTCCGCGCAGGCGTAGAGTTGAGTGGCAAATATTTGTCCAGGTAATTACAGGTAAATATCAGCCTCCATGGCTGTATCAGCCTCCTCCATATCAGAGACACTCCTCTAGCTCTTCTTAAGGTCATAGTTTATTATCACTGTGGTGCCGCCTGTCAAATGCCGCCTGCACTGAGCATTCCTTCGGTCTTTTTTCACGACAGATAAGAGCTAATTCATATATGGTCTATTGCAATGATTTATGTTAATAAGATACAATTACATTATTCTACCAATATTACCATATTGGTACCGTTCATGTTCGCTATCTCTCACTAATTGCAGAAAACATTGGTAACACTTGTGACAAACAATCTAAAAGTTACGATCTTTCAAAAGCCGATCACTTTCGTCGAATCCACCTAATACTACCGCAATTATCGATGTAACTAGGGTGTTACAATGTCGTATAGCATTCGTACTTGCTTGCAGTGAGAGCAAAATATGTGTAAAGCTCCTTCAATACAGTATTTAGCTAGCAATACGGTAGGTCACATAATGCGAATATCCGATGCCTGGGGGGTATGATTTTTGAACGTCGTTTTATTATTTGGACAAGTAAGAAATAAAGGGCTGATTGTTCTAGGCTTTTTGTATATGTATAAAATAACTTACACTGTGTGTTATGGCATTTATGCCTCAAATTCGGCACCAGCGAGGAAGCGACTCCTAAGTTAATGGTGACAAAATATGTCGTATAAAATAGTTTGTGACTGCTAATATTAGTGTCTACATGTCGCAAGATTTTTCTCGATAATTTATCCACATATTGCGACGTACCCATTTTATAGTCCACCGGATTTTATTCACATTCGGGGCACGCACTCCACTTAAACCGGTACCGGACTTGTAAGAACATCGACGAGCGTTCCAATGTGCTTGTACGTGACGCCGTCCACCACTCGGGCCGGTCTGACGGTTATACTGTACTTTGTTAGCTCCGCAAGTCCTGTCACGTTATTTGTGGCCGTCCCCAGTTCAGTTGTGTTCGTCTCGTAGCGCTGCGATTTGACTTTTGAACATATGACCTCGGAGTCGATCTCGGACTTTTCATGCCGTTGGTGTAATAGCATCTCTCGTAGATCGTATAGTTCGTAAAGTCTTTGATTGCTCAGCTAATGCTGGCCTTGTTGTCAGTAACGTAGATCCGGTCCAAGGCACATCGTCCGTCTTTGGACACCAAGACACTTCGTATCTTGGACAGTTGTCCACGGACGTCCAAGTTAGCTTAACCATGTGCGGACTAAAGGTCGAATTCAACAGGTTCGTGACAGCTCCTATCGAGTAGTTCGTGCCGGCGTTCTCGCCCGACATCAGGGTTTTAGGCGTACAGTACTCGCTCATAATACAGTATCTATTCGTACGCAATACCGTACTTCAAACGTGTAAGAAGTATTCGACTCTAGGCCGCCGAACGTCATGAAAAATTTTTGTGTTCTCCGCCAGCTTTAGCCAGGCCGTTGCGACGCACCCAGTACTCCGATACTCCTCTAGCGGAAGTATTGGCGGTCAAGTGAGCTCAGTTGGCAGGGCGACAATGAAATCGCCGTGGCCGCCATCGCCCCGATGGTTGTCACCTAAGTCGTGCTGGTGGCGGGTCCATTGTATGGACGGTTTGTCGTCTGCACACTGATTTGATACGTGGTCTCTGGCTGGAGTCTGGCGATCAACGTTTGGGCGTCGCTAGTTGCAAGTCCAAGCTTGATGTAGCACTCACCCACCTTACACCAGGACATCCTGTACGCGATGAAACTGTGGCAATGCGTGATGTTCGTAACGCTGATCCACCGGACGGTTAGATTGCGTGAATACGTTGATGGAAACGAGAGTTCGGTCACCTGTTAATGGTTTTTAAGTGTCGTATTTTTTATAACGAGCATTGAGCCTGTGCGCAGCAAAATGCATAGCTAAGTTCATGCCGTGCGTCTACCTGCGGTTGTGACTTGTCGAAATCGGGCACCTCGGTGCCCTCCGGTATGGTCCGCGCTGACGCTAGGACGGCGGGCCACAGGAGTTAGCCTCACCGCTGCAATATTGCACCTGGAAAGTGTAGACGGTGGCCGAACTCAACCCCGTGAAAGTTCTCGAGAACATACCAGAGGCTGCCAGCCCGTGGTTGACGGGCACACTTGCCGTGGGTGGTAGCGAGCGGTAGAAGTTGCTGCAACTGAAAAGCGGGTAAAATCGAGTTCTAAGATGATGTGTAGCGCAGCGTTGTGTCCTCGTAGAGTAGACCAACATATTAACTCGATTGCTCATATATTGATTTTCGTTGCCCTTGACATCAACTTGCACTCAACTTACGGTAGAACTCATGCAGCAACATTCTGTTCGACATTACGTCTTGATTTTAAAGAGCGCAGGGCATTGAAACGTCGACTCAAGTGCGGATACGTGCCACCTAATTTCTCAGGAGTAATTGGTGAACTGGGGGCACGAATACGGTTGGATCCAAGAACCGTGTATTATGCTACTTTGGTGGTGACCTGTTTATTGCATAACCTTGCATTCTCAGCAGGATAACGGCTGCATCACATAGGTCCATCAAAAACTCGATACAATATCAGGCTGTCCTACCGCCCTGCCGTAAAAATTGCAAGTCCAACTGCGTTTAAAACAAAGTAGAAAAGCATCAAAATCTTCATATGTTCCTGCTCGTATAATACTGTGTTGAAAAATTGATATCCAAGGCTTGCCTACAGTCGACAGAATGCGTTTGTACGTGCGGAGTAAATATTTTTGCCCAGATGCTCTATCGCATTCATAGAAAATGCGACACAAGTGTGCATGTTTGGAGGAGCAGGGCAGCTCTACCCGGAAATGTATCAATTTTTGCTACTGGTTTCTGAAGAAGTAACCAACTTAACCTAACCGTTTAATTCTTTCACATCCTTAGAACGGAGCTAGTTTTCCTTGCGTGTACATCTATATCATTTTTAGGAAAGTTTGTATGTAATTAATGTAGCTCAAAAAAGGCTTAAACACACTGTGCAGTTGTAAAAGTAACTTAACTACATTCTTCCAAATGAAACAGGTAGATGTTTGTTTTTCCTGATGTTTAATAACGCAAGTGCAGATCTCGATGCGCGGAGGCTATTGTAAACGATCTCTTCTAAATACGATAAACTGCCACCAAGGAAGAGCATGCAGTAGCATAGTTGCGGCTCTCAGAAGACAATGGGCCATTTAAACTATTTGACAAGCTCTGTCTTTGCGGACAGTGCTGTGCAAGAAGGAAGGAATCTTGTGCCCGTTTGATACACTGAGCTCCGACAAGGTTCTACTGAATAGATATGCAAATGTGGTTATAAATATATTGTGTCAACTTACTTTTGAACTTGTCGCAATTAGTTCTTGCGTTACTTCAAGCAACTAAAAATATACAAAAAGGTATGTGTGCAAAGAATGTTTAAGGGAAGGAGAATTCAGCTGCGCTATTTATTGCAACATTCCTGCTCATCGGGGTTAACATATCGCTGATTGTACACCCGTAACAACGGAGGATGAGGTCTGAAAAAGGCTTAAAAAATATTTGCGGATTGGACTTTATGCTAAGATTATCGACGTTGCTGTAAGCGGTCACTGCATTGGGCGTCTGTTAAGCGTGCTTTTCCGAATCGGTGAACCGGACTGCCAATATTAAAAGCACACTACATGTAGCCAGCATCACACTGATACCAGCATACAATAGCCCTGACCTTGCTATGCTATGTCCGTCGTGCTACCTGTCATCGCAGGTTTCTTCTCAAGAAAAACTTGTTTGTGCAAAGTAGCAGGTGTTGATCATAAATATGATCAGGAACAGACGGGGCATGGGACAACTTGCTGGCAACTTACGATGTCGTAGACAGACGAGCTATCAGCGTGGATCGTAACGCCATCATCAGTGGGTTCCACGGAAGCACCGTATCTATACAGGGTATGACGAGTTCCGGAACATCCCAATCCATTCCCAGTTAAGTGCCAAGCAGCATGTTAAACTGACACTGGGTTATCCAACGGATGAGAATCAGAACGACATGAGAACACGACGATGACTACGGAAAGAACGCTGAATACTGATGCTGTCGCTGGGACCTCCGCTATACCTATGAGAATTGACAGTTCGACTCACAGTGGTGAAGAGTACTGAGTGTGGAGCGTGGCTAGTTGCTATATGTAGTGAGGGCCGTATAGAGCGTTTACAGTCCGCCGTTAAGGGCAGCGTTTACGCTATTATATACGGACGTCGTAATGTGGGTTAGCAAATCGAGGTGGCAAGGGAATGTCGCTAAACAGGACACACGCTGTATTCGTAACTACATACGGTATGGCCTTCAATCATGATTTTTTTTCATAGGCATAGAGGAAGGATTCTGCAAATGGTTATATATCAGCGCCGCTACAAGCAAATGTTCAACATGTGCGCATTGGAAAAGTCGGCTGACGTTGCCCAGACCCCCTTTATTTCGTAGTCCCCAAGGTTATTGGCAGGAAATCCGCTATGATGTTTACGAAACGCAGTTAAAAGCGCCCCACACCGTGGTATATATATCTCACACTGTCTTTCTTGTTCGATTTTTACAAGTGAAAAAACAGATAACAAACACTCTATTGATTCAGCATACGTCGTTTGTGAGCGCACGTTTGACCAGCGTTCACATTTCTGCTGTATTTGCTCCAAATAGTGAGTTACTATGCAGCTAGCTGTAGCAGTTGTAATAAATATTATTAGCTCTTCAAAGTGCGCTCTAATTTAAAAAATGACAGTTAAATAGTCGTGTCTATGAATCAATGATTGTAAGTGAAATGCTTAGTTAGGCTTATAGATCCGCGACGCTACTTTCACCTCAGCTTGAGGTAATCATGCTTCTGTCTTTCAGCTGGGAGATATGTCTTTTAGTTTTAAGCTCGTCGTGCTGTTGAATTACATTTAGTACTTTTTTTTTGATAGTCATTGTGCGAGTATGTTATTCTACTTAATTTCTAGAAATTAATATTCGCAGTCTCACGCAGTTATCAGGACTATTTGCATCCTACATATATCTGCATCAACCATTGAAATGGACAATTACATCGCTGTTACAAAATCTCTGCACGTTTGCGGTGAAAATCCAACATTTTATTATAGATCCAGTGACCGTTCTCACTTTCTAAAGTAGCCCCTAGTCCAAACTGCCAAGCGTATGACAATCGTTTCAAAATGGATCTGAAGTGCAAATTCGAATATACCGGAATACAAAGCGCGACCCGATTTTGTTTTTTACCAATTTGATGAATTCGAGCCAAGAGAACCAAATTTCGGAGTGACTCATTGTTGACAGCGAATAATTTTCGAGTAGCGGTGCCATATCATCGCCGCTTGGATTGTCATAATAAATAGTATGAAGATTTTTCATCATAACGGATTTTACAGTTTGTTTTTTTCTTACGGGGGGGTTCGGGAAAGGCATGACGCTGTTTCGTCACCGACGACCTGTAGTGATTAGTGTGGAACTCGCAAACCCATTAAAACACTATTTTCTTTTGCCATTTTTAGACCTCTCACTTTCTAATAAATTGGCTAGATCTGCTATTGACACCGGTGGTCGTAATTAACGTAGGCATTAAAGGGAATATAAATTCAAACTTGTAAGGCTGAAGCATAAGATAGGTTTAAGATAGTTTTTGCTCGCAAAAGGCTCGAAGGTTTTGCTTGCGAAACTTCTAAAACTGTGAAGTACGTGCCGGCCTGTCCAAATATTTTCGATGCTGCCTAGTTTTGAAGGCATATATTTAAAGCAGCTACATTAAAATTGCTTGTTTTTGAAGCTGGTTTAGTTATTTCTAGGTTGTATGAAGCCGCACACTTATGAGGGCAAAATTATCAGATTAAAGCAGTAATATACCTCTACTAGAGGGAAGTCAAATAGCCAGATAACATAGATCGGCTGATGATTCTTCAGTCACCGATAATTAAATTTAACAAAAAAGCCGGAAGGCTGAGCTTCGAGTATTTAGGTAGTCAATATGTGTATTTCCAAACCGGCTTTCCTCTCTCGCTTTATGCAGGCATATGTATATATAAAAATAGGCGGACATATTGGTGTTATAGCTGTTTACTGGAAGTGGTGAGCTATGTAGGTTTCTTATAAGAAACCTACGAATCTTTATAATTCTTTCCAATTCACTCTGACGTCGCTCCCTGTATAAGATAAAGGGTCTACTTTCTTCCAGATTACTTGTCCAGAATCACATACACTATGATCACTATCGGCACATTAAAAGGCTATCTCGCATTAGGTCTCTTGGCCACACTCTCTCTCTTACCTTCCTTTACGTGCGACCGGATCAACACAGTGATTGTAACACAAATCTACTTTTTTCATATATCTCACTGAAATTCCTTTATTTTTTCTCATTTTTTCCAACAGTAACATCGTCCTCACTATCACCATAATCGCCTTTGAGGCTGTTCACAGTTCATAGGATATAAAAGCACAATAATACATATATATATATATATATATATAGGTATATACACATGATATAAATAATTCACACCTCTTCTGTTCAGCCTGTGCAGTATTTGCTTAGTTACGTAGTCATAAAAAATAGACGTGGCTCTTGCGCAGCATACGTAGAGTTACACCGAAGGTCTACTGCGTTACTGTGTAACAATCGTATCCATTTGGAGTTATTTCGAGAAGGATATAGTCGTGTAACTTTGGTGGCGGTTTGGCCTCGGTTTCCAGACTTGTTACGTGAACACAAGCATTAATGGCCAATGTAGTTCAATAATTTTGAAAGCTGAAGTTTTTACGGCGGGAGCGGTCTGGCGTTTACTCGTTCAGAGGGTCGATTTTACTGGGAAATGGATCAGCTCGTATAAGCGGTATGGCGCTTTGTTGGCGAATATACGCATGCGCGTTTTTCATGAGAACTTCAACAAAACGGCTGTCTCAAAATTTGCCGCACGATCACAAGCTAGTTCTAGTAGCCTCGCTGAAGTGTACTCGACCTTCGAGTCAATTTTTGCACGTCCGATCTTTACAAACTAAGCCGTAATCTAAAACTAAAATCTAATTTTCAGAATCAAAAAGGAAAATGAAATACAGGCTAAATACAATTTAGGCTACGAAAATATTGTGACTTGTGCCATAAAACAAAAACCCGTGCCATAGGGTAACATTTGCTTTTGGACCTGAGGCATCAGCTGCAAAAGCAAAGATTTTACTCAACTCGCAAAACACTGATTAAACTAACATTGATGCCGCCAATATTGCCCCTGATCTAGACGATCAGTGAAACGTTTTTTTTCAATTCGTAGGCACACCACAGTCAAGATTCTCGTAATAACTTCCCGCGAATGTGTTTCTACCACGAAAACGGTGGCTATGGTCGATACCAGATATTGCCACACTTGATGGCGTACATAGAATCTCCTGGTAGGTGCATTTCATCGTTCAATTCGGCAATCAACGGCAATAAACACATTCCTCGTTTTTCCGTACACTAATAGCGGCGCCTCTTGTCGTACTCGTTAAACTGCTTAGGCTGCTGCAGAGGCCGCCGCTGCGGCCGCCTTTCGCTTGGCCTCGCCACGCCTGCGACGCCGTCGTGGGCGAGACGTCGTGTACTTATTCGTGTTGAGATGGAAGAATTTTTCGGAATCCTCACACTGCACGTTGTACCACCAGTCGCATATAAACAGCTCCTGCTTAAACACTGTTCCGTTCGGACAGAGGAAGCTCATCTTGTGACCCTGCGGATTGCAATTGTGGAATGCCTAAAAGCAGGAAGCAGTAGAAATGGTTAGATCAAGACTAAATCAATTGCCACAAAGACAGTTTTTTCCCATTACCTAACAGCTCTCCCTAAAACAAAAGGTACGACAATTGTGCTAAATTTCATCTACGTATCAACTTATTTTCTGGGCTCATAGTCAGCCAAAATTTTACGATTACTTGTATACTTAACAAGATAAATGTGCAACAGCGGATATTGCACCCATGCCCTTATGCGTCCTTTCCAATCGCAAAACAGACGCAAAATCATGACGCCGAGCTGGATTAATGCTGTGTATCAAATCAGAACATATATTTTTTCGGCCCAGTATCTCTCATTCTTAAAATAGCTGAATGCATCTATAACTCATATTGAGATCTGTTCGATTAATTAAAAGATAAAAAAAATACGTACACAGTAGTACGTAGACTGCATCATGCACTAGAAAACTGCTCGCGGACAAAACTATTAATCTCGCAGTAAACATTCAACGAAGATCGATCAGTAGAAAGGCTAATTATCATAATTGTACGTTATCAGACGTTATTTACGGCCAGGTGGGAGAGAAAACGCGTGGACCCTATACAACTACACGCAGACATCTAGCACGCGAGCTGTCTCATTTTTGTTCTACCCAGGTAGCGCTAAAAAACGCCACAATGCCTAAAACGACCGAGCAACACACCGAGCGGAAGATCTCGTCAAAAGGTTCTGCCGCCTTGCGACGTTCGTGGGAGCACTCATTTATCCGCGAACGTGGTAGGGGTGGTGGAAGAGTAAACATATACAGAGTGAGAGAGTATTGAGGGTCCATAATGTTAATTGGCCCAACAGATCCGCTTGTATGGATCGCTTGAAGCTTATTCGAGAAAGAAGCATGTCTGTAATGATCTTACTGGTGATGCTTGTACCCTGGTGATGTTTGTTGTACTGGTGATGTTTGTAGCCTTTCAAAATCTTGTTCCGACTCGTTGGCATGAGCAAAGTAGCATGCAGGTAAACTGTCAATTAATCTTAGGAGGGAAAACCGAAAATGACAGCGAACGAGCATACGGATAAAAAAGACTCACTTTACAAACTTTACAACTACACACACACACACACACATATATATATATATATATATATATATATATAT
>MNPL01006919.1:0-15801 GCA_002081605.1 Tropilaelaps mercedesae | reverse complement strand
GGGCGCATTATATATAGTAATACATCTCCCATGCATTTACAAATAGAGTACTTCCCGCGAGTTCGTCTCGGGGCAGCTACTATCACTTTTTTGAACCTGTAACAAGATGTTCTGGAGCATTCAAAATGCCGCAATTTGTCGATTCCCTTCAGCCTACGAGGCCTCGCCCAAGGGTCTGTTTAGGTTCTCCTATCTCAGGTCGATGCGCGAGATCTGTCGTATGCGGTGTCTAACATATTGAAACGCCATTGCCTATATATTCGATGCCTTGCACATCCTTGCCGAAGGTGCTTTGCTGCTTCTTTTGTCCAACTATGGCTGCGTCGGTACTCTTTAAGGTTTGTTTTGCACAGATTCGTGAGGTGAGGCCCGCCGCCGTTTGGAAGAAAGTGTTCCATTAGTCCTGTCAAGGCAATGGGCTGCGATCTCTGGATTTTTCACCTTCTTATTTTCAGCCACCCTAAATCTGTTGGCCTTTACCATGTTTGTAATGCTTGCACTCCGCCCTATCCACCTTTAATGTCTTAAATGTTGCCGCCATTTTGCCGTCAAATAAAGTGAATTGTTACTACCAAACGAAACGATTAGTTAGCATTGGTACCCCTTACAAAAGTTGGTATAGTAAATGTGTTACGTCATTTGGTAGTATTTAATGGCCAATATTGCTTAAAGTCAATAATTACATATATCAGTGGTATTCGTTGAAGTAAAAGAACGCATTTTGAGCTCCCCGGATCGGCGCCGACCGCCAATAAAAACAAGATTCAGAGTTAACTAATAAAGCAAAGATTGTCTAGTTATGCACTAGGCAAAGCGGTCTCTTTTTGGACCAGGAGTGGTCCAAGGTGAGAGTAGCTGTATTCAAATCGGCAGGAATTTCCACCCTCACGTGTAACAGCCGTTCACTAACGCTGGGGTCTAAATGAAAATAAATGCAGTTTCGTATGCACAACAGAACTAGAGTTTTTCGAGTTTACTCGAAATCGAGTCAACTAAGCTTGATAAGGCTGCGAAGACAAGCGCAAAAAGGCCACTATGTACAGCGGTATTGTTCTTCGAAATCGAAAGCTGCAAACCTCGGTAGCACAAGCACGGTTGCAGGCTGCGATATGAAAGACCGACGTGCCAGATCTCCGATTCTCGTCATCTAATATTAAAGCCAAGAGGCGTTAATAGAACCAAATGCATTACCTATAGCCGTTGCTTAGCAATAAAAGCCTTGCTTGTTTTTCTGGCAATTTCATATGGTAACTGACAATTGGACAGACTCTTAAAACAGTTATCTCAAAACCCGATTTCGAAGATGTGGTTCTTAAAGGTAAATGAACGACGTAATGTCTTCCATAAGGGCAAACCTTACTCAGCTCTTGAAAAAAGTCAAATATATGTGTATAGATTAAATATTAGAGTTAGCTTACGCTGGTTCTTGCTTGACGTTTAGTAAACATTGAATGCTGAACTTTTTACCGTTTACAGTCGATAGCGCGTGCCTGTACAACGCAGTGTGAAGCTGAAACTGCTGTTGTGGTCCGAAGACATTGCTATTGTAGTTCATGTGTAGCAGAATCAGTGTATCGTTGCCAATACTTTTTCAAGCCAAGCATGTTCTTTCTGTAGAGCACTTATTGATAATGTGCCCAATGTTGTCGGTCAACATGTCTACTAGATTTGATCCCATTAGGCAGTGCATCGAGCGGTGTACGTATCGGATGATATTGAGACGTCTCCGGGACTGCCATCGATTTGGCAATCAAGTATATGTATGGTGAGCTGCACTCTGTGTGTGATCATCTTGAATTGCATTAAGAAGGGCTAGTCACATAATCGGAGCTATGCTTTCAGGGGTACGTGTCGGAATTGTTGGCAGTCATGTCCCCTAGAGCAATCGTTTCATATTTTTTTATAATAAATATTAGTGATTCTTTACGAGCTGGGTTGTTCCTTGTCGTGCTCTACACGAGCTCCATGAACTAAATTCACCGGGGACATAAAATCAGTAAAAGGTTAAAGAGACCCATTGGGTCCTAAGGTATTTTGGCGTCTACGATTGATTTTACTTTAGCAAAAAGGTCGGCTGTATTATAATAATTTCATTTCTAAAGGTCGTCTGTAATTGTACAGCCCAAATGACTGGTCGTTTTTCTTTATGGAATATCTTTGTTGTTTATACGCTACAGAAAAGTGGGTATGGAGATCATGTTTTCAGGATCACAGTATAGGCGCCAATTACCTTGTGGTGAGCCCTAGTGAAACCTCAATATACAATTTAGGTTATTTAATTGATATGCTATTTCGGGAAACACATGCTTGTTTGCACCCGCTATCGCCGGTCTGATATCCCTATCAGTTGATAATTTATTCACACAAGCAGACACGTTCGTGAAAGCGGTTTGAAGATCTTAGTTTTATCGGGCAAACGAATTGTTTGCTCAAACGAGAACGGCCCTTAGGAAGCTGCGTGTATCTAATGGATTGGTAAATAATATAAGCAGTCGCATATATAAAAACAAGTATAGCAAACAGAAACGCATTCGACAGCGCTATCTAGGCGGCTTACGAAGCGTGCGACAGTAGAGCACACTTGAAGAAAATTGTTCGCGTAAACGAGGTAAACGTATAAAGGCATTTCAGAACTGATAAAGAACGACGCAATATTAAAGCTTTCTTTCGAAGTAATTATATTTTATGTGTCCGATACATTAGGGCGCACAGGAAACATAAATTAAATAAAAACTTATGCTGAAAATAGGACAGAATAATCACTATTGTAATGTCTAAAAAATCACCAAATAGATAATTAGTTGTTCAGGTGCGACCAGCGTTTATATGTGTTACGGCTTCACGCTCTGAAAAAACAAAAATATATGATGAGGTATCTAATAAAAAAATAACCAAACAGACTGTTAATCATTCAGAGATTTTGCGACTACTAAAAGCCATATTTATTCGTTAGAAGTAGTTTATTGTAATGGTAAGAACATATTCTCCAACACTTGTTTCTTGTTCTATTTTTTTCTTCTTCAGGTCGGACCATTGGTGAAAATTCTGATCTTTCCTGTTCGCTGGCGAAAGGTTATTGTCCCCGAGGAGGTAGAGCGAGTACGTTTATTTGGCGTGCCAACGATGCATTCGCCAGAAGAAAAAAAAACTGGGATATTTGTCAACTCGAGTAAACAGCATTGCAAAGTTCCGTCCTTATTGGGGTAGATTTCAGGCTTCACTTCTGCTTGGAATCGTTTCGGATTGACTTAGGGCGAGGTGCACTTAAGTGTGAATAAACTACGCACGTTCGTCCAAGGCAGTAGAAGTCAGCCATTTCTGAACACCGACGACGGTGTTCCTGTGAACGCTATGAAGGCCAAACGCTTTTCAGAATTGGACGTCCATTTACAGCGTTGTTGCAACTCTGCTCATTAGCAACAGAAAGATGCTTTCACGTTTTAGGTTTGCAACGTCGAAGACTAGGCCCGCAGTGAGCCTCGAAGTGAGAAGCCACTCCTGCGACATTAAAAATCAGTTGCGCGGAAACTGGCTGACACAAACACGTTGGGACGCGCAGGACCAGAATTGGACAGACGGGGTCAAACTAGCCTTCGTCCCTACTATAATATCAATGAAGCAGAACTTGCTGAAAAGGCACATTCGAAACAGCTATCGGGCCAATTTCATCGTTCACACCACTGCAACAACTTGAACACGAAGGCGGACTCGTTGTCGAAAATTGGAGCCGTGACCGCTACCCCGCTAGCAGTGCCACGGGCTCACAGCTGTCCACGGTGAAAGATGTCGCTGGAAATCGATAGGACGCATTGCGTACTCCTACATCATAATCGGGTCAAGGGACCGCCCATCGGTACGCTACTTATGGCAACTTTGTCGTAATCCTGTGCTACACTTGGAAAATATTACTAATTCGGAGAAAGCATGTTCCGCGAGTTTGTATTTACTGCTGATGAGCAGATCGTGAAAAGTAGCTAGAAAGGCATACCAACAAATACGAATCTGGCTGTCGGGGCGAAGGACAAGTGAACATAATCAGAAGCGGACGGCAAAGGTACGACTCCGTATGGATAATAGGAAAGGATAAGGAAAAGGATAATAGGAAAAGGCATATCAAAGCGCTGACGTCCGCCTGTACAATAAATTACAAGGATTTTTAGCTCAATTAACAAATGTTTTGATAAATTTCTGAACTCTTTTCGGGGTTATGGGCCTCGTGTCCACATTGTAGTGGTAGCCTAAACCAGCAAAGCGTTCTCAACGTGTACGAAGGCAGATAATATATACTAGTTCAGAGAAAAATCGTTTTGCAGTCCTTCCATAATACGTCATTTGATTGTTGATAGTGAAAGTACCGGCCCGACGTTAGCCAGTTTCTCTTCGTTGCGCCGTGTGAACTTACTTAAGTTCCTCGGCCTCCGTTCAAGCACTGTGTTTCGAGTGTTGTTCATCTTATTTGACTTTTGAAATATGAGTGTGTAACTAACGGCAACGATCTGTCTCTGATCAAATATGTATGTTAGTACTGTATTACGTCACTGTATTGGCAAAAGGAATTTTACCTTAACAGAAGAAGACACGTTTATTTACACGATATGTTCCACTAAGATGTGGTTGTGCGACAAAGTTCGTCAGATTGCAGCTAGAAGGCACTAAAACCACTAGAGTGGTTCACGTGAAAATTTTGTGTCCAAGTGGCAAAACAGAATGTTATTTAACCTTGATCTGAGCTTTGTATTTTGCTTGGCTCTTCGACAGCACTTCCTTCATGTCGGGCTGGACGTTTCGGCAGCGTCGTTTTGTCTGATCGCGGCTATCCCATTCCAGTTTCAAGTCATTTATTAGCAGCGATTTCGCAGTCTCTACGAGATCCAGTTGCTGCTATGAGGCGAGATTGCTGCTGTTTAGAACAGAGGGTACCTATCCTCGTATTTCAAAAGGTCCTGGGCCCATCTCCATTACATCAAGCCATGCTGCTGGGTTTTTCCTTTGAAGTTGGTCTAACGACCTTAGATCAAAACATCGAACATCCAGTTCAGATCGAGCCATGTAGCGATTTTCTGTCTTTGCGCCTCACTCAACAAAAAGGAACAGCCTTTGACCAGGGATTATAAGACAATAGCCTGAGTTTGCATCGAATCACATCGATAGGGTTCATTCTGCCAACAAGAGGGCGCCCGTTCTGTCGGGATTGCATTTGTCGGGTGGCTATCGGTATTCTATTTACAAGTAGGAACGGAAGGAAAAATACGACAAAGATTTGGGTTGCATCTGCCAATCAAATGACATTCGATTGTTGCGAAAATGATTCTACCGCAGAACAAAATGGAGTGATGGATTCACAGAATGTGATTGTGTGCATAGGTGCACGGGTTCGATCCCTGCCGTTGCATAATTACATTTAAAGAATCCGTCTTACGAAGTGATACAATAAGCGGAATCGTGGACGTTACACATGTCAAAGTTTTCATCTGTGCCCCGATTCAGCGTAGAAAAGGAGAATATAATTCTGTTCTGCAGCAACTGTGCATTGTGTAAAAAAATTTGAAATCTTGGCCAAATCGCAATAAGCAATGATCAGAATTGTATTGAAAGGTCGGCTCGACGTTGTTTTTTTCGATAAACCTCTTTGCGTTTTTTGAAAGACATCCTCGAATTGGTTTTGCAGCCATCATTTTTTGCGCTTGTTAACGAACAGTTCTGGAGCAATGACTGCAGTCCGTGCTCCAGCGAGAGAGAGAATTGGTTACAGCTGACAAAAGCTTACCGCTTGAATGGAAGTGTTACGAAGACATTACACAATTAATATATACACGGCATACATACATTTAAAGCATTAGTCTAGATAGCGTTTTAGCTTGTCATTTTAGTACATTAGGAAATACTTTACATTTCAAACTTGTTCAGTGCCAAAATTCCTGCATATGCACCATGTAAGGTCCAAAACATGGCAACCGTTTTTTGATATACTAGAAAAATGGCGTCAAAGCTTACAAGCACGAAGTTTACTACGTACCGCATAGCAACTCACCTGGACATACTTAACTGAAAGGCTCGGCCAAGTATTCTAAGGCTCGTAAAATCTAAACTGATAGGATATAACGTCGTAACTGCACGACACTCCTAAAAATAGCCCCGCCTTAGGGCTACTATGTTTGATATATATATACATGCTGTTACTATATATATATATATATATATATATATAGTAACAGCATGCTCAAGTATTTTAAGCAAATTTTTTGAATACCGATTGGTTTTTAGAAGACAGCATTGTCATTGTCGAAACGCAAAAACGATGTGGAGAATATATTTGATGTCACATTGATAGAAATCAGGTACATGTTAGTATCGTCGCGCAAGCAGCCAAAACAGTTTTGTACTACAGCTGTACGCAATATGAGGTCATTGAAAAGGAAAATTCAAAATAAGCACCGAAAATTCAATCTAGAACGAACAAAGATGTCACTGGGACGTGTCAGTAGGGAGCTGCCATGAATGCATTTGATAAGTTCTCCTCTAGAAGAACAGTTTTAGGAGCAGACTAAACTACTTTTTGATAGGCCTATGAAATTGAATGGGTTCTATTGCCCGGAAGTGCTGGATCAACTTGCAATCACGTTGCATCGAACACGTCTTGACTAGCCAGGTTTTTAGATGTTAGGAATATGGGCAAAAAAGTCTATGCAAACGCAAAGGAGCATTTCCTTGAGGCTGCAAAAAAGGAATAACAAAGATAATAACTGATTTCGACCGTACGAACAAATTGGCTTTTTTACGTCTTTCGAAAATTCTTTTTCTTGCAAAATTTACCGCAATTTCACATAAATTGTGGTAAAGCCTCATAGTTCTCAAAAGTGACGCCCTCTGTTTAACATGCAACATAGGAAGAGTCACCAGCACTAGAAAAAAGCAGACTCTATAAACAAACGATCGCTCTCGGTTAAATATCGCAAAATGCATGGTAAGTTTACAAAGTTGCGTCAGCAGCGTTCGGTCGAAACCCTTCAAAACGCTCAGCTCTGCTCAGCTAACCTTGGCAACATGACCGGCTAGTGAATCTTAACGAGGGAGAGACACCCGTGTGATTACCATGACAAAGAGGCCGATCTTAGTTGGTACGCCGATTACGGGAAACAGGTATAAATGTTGTGACAAAGATTCATGGAAGACCGCACGTTACGAATTCAAGCTTGTAAACATCCCCACCTGATTGACAGAAGCCGAAGGGGTGAGGGAATTCCATTGAACAACTCGCATGATGAACTACGAGGTTGGGACCGAGCCTGCTTCTTTGACGAGTTATTTTGAGAATGCTAGAGAACAGCCAGTTGATTGTGTACAGAAGTTTCAATAAAAGATATAATCAAGCCTGTATCAGCTTCAATATCTAACAACCGGTTAAAGTCACAATGTATCCATGACTTACTGGAAAACCATAAGACTTATTCATGCGGTTAATGGAATAATAAATAAGACTATTTCCAAGTGGCTGAAAATATCATGCTACCAGGGGTACATGAATGGTTCCCTGACGCGGATCTCGTTTTCAATAGAGGTATTTGCTCGTTAATTTAAAGCTGAATAATAAGCTTGACGCAGCAAAATCACTCTGTTTTTGCCGGCGACGTCGGCACGACATAAACTGTTAAACGTATGCGCCACTATCATGTGTCCAATTCAATTTTACCTAATGCAATATTTCTCATGTTTTCTAATGGATCGGTTAGTATTAGAGGCGCAGAGCTTTTATAACGTTTAAAACACGTGGAATCGAATCTATTTTTAACTTAATTGCTAAGCTACAACGAACTATGGGCTTTCAGGCGTATCACTCTTGTATTCGTTCTGTTTTATTTGGCCCTTTTTTCAAGCTCAACGGGATCTCCGATTTTGCCTGCCAGTCATACGTAGGGTAGCTCCACCTGTCAGTGAATTGCCGACGAAAACCGGCAAAAATTGGTGAGCATCTTAGATAAATGTTACAATAATCTACAAATGTTGCTTTTTGATGGGTTGCTGCAATTGGTCCTGTTATCTATTCCGACATAATGACGAAAATTGCCAATTTTAATCCTGGGAATTATTTATGCACATTGATTATAGAAGGTCGTAAAGAGTTTCCGCTAGAATTCTTCATCGACCCAAAAAATACAAATATTTTTACCGAATCGCCCAGAATTCTTGTAATTTACTAGCATGAATCTTGCGATTCTTAATATATTAAAACTTTTGAGAACTCAGGGTTACTGCGGTAGCCTCAATCACTAGGAAACTGCCTATAACGCTGGCGTTTGCTTAGTTTGAGTTCCGTGGCTTACACGTAGCTTTCAAATTCTTGGTGTATATAGGGCGCTTAACTCAATTCGAGGGCGACCCCAAACTCAACACGACGATGGGGTTCCCAGCGAATTTAGTCAACGATACCTGTATTGTACAGCAAAACCAAACAACTGCAGCTATCGAACCATTTGTGATGTTAAATGAAGCGTCAAACTTGGCAATTGAGATCCGTCGATGATCCCTTCGTCACTCCAATCGGATGTTGAAGGAATTAGGCCAATTAAGGTATTATATAATAATGACAGAGAGAGATGTTGCACGGAGGTAATCATCAAGAGGAGAGTGTATCTGCATTATAAACGAAACCTATAGGTCATGTCATGCGGCTGGACTGATCCATCGAAGCACCTATGTGCATATATGCGTCCTGCATGAAATACAGTCGTGTCAATCCGGCCTTGAAGTTCTATAAGGACACTAAACACAAAGGAAATCATACAGACTAACAATATATGGCGGGACTGCATTCATTGATGATGAATTCCACCAATGTCGCTTCTCGTGCGTTACTGTGCCACAAGGGCAGATTGCACAGACGTTGTTACCACGCTAGAAATCAAGTTTTCTTGAAGCTCTACTTCGGTGAAGGGCGACACAGATATTTGGCTCGGAAATAGGACCATAATGGCACATCGAGACTCAGCGAACACGTACCCGCGGCCAAACAATGAAGAAGTTGACTGGGTCTGAGAGAGATGATTCGCTACGGAGGGTCGTCGAGGGCGTGGCTGCGAGCCAGACCAACTGGCTGTGTCTTTCCCTTCTAGTAAACTTTCTGGCTTTTCTCTGCGATATACCCAAAGATGCGACAAGGCCGTCTGTGAACAGGAAACGTCAAGGATGCATTGCACCCGATGGTTCGTGCTCGAATGAGGAAACCTTCCAAAATGTGTGCGTAAATGCAAGCGAGTCATGCTAGTCAAGGAACTAGAGTCGGGTGCCTTCTTTGATCGTCGTTGGCGCGCGCGAAGAGCGAAGAAAGCCAACAAATAGAGGTTGTCACATTTATGGTTGAACAAGGACGATTTACTGTATCCAGGACACTTTTACACTCAGTTTGGATGAATATGGCCAGGGTCCCTTTGTGTGGTACAGGCCAAGTAAAATCGTTTGTGTAAATAAGCAGCCGTTTCCGGTGAATGCTAGATGTCGATTTAGATAATACACGCCAAGGATACAAGCAGAACTTGTGGTACAAATGCTAGTTTCGACCAGATATCAAGAGCAAGTAGTTATAAAACGTTTTCTCCATTTAGAGAGTGTTGACATTGGCTGTCGTCAGTACTTCTCGGTACATGATCTAGTAATGCCAAGTCGGTTCCTAGTTTTCAGATTTACCCAAACGTAGAAATATATATATATATATATATATTTCAATACAGCAGTTCATTTCCGTGCAATTAGTATGATATCTATAATTGCAATCCTTGGAAGTGTTTATGTTTATATTGTACTGATTCTGCCTTTTTATGATATGACTTTCACAAGGATGAAAATGTTACAAAAAGTGCCGTTCGCTTAATAAACTACAAATGCACTGTATAATATTGCAAGACGGCGATTGGCTCAGCAGTAACCAATCTACGAACATAACTGGTCCCGTAGAAATGTATTGAAACGCATAACCATTCAAATTCACTGAAGAAACAGCAACAGAGAATGTGGTTGCAGACGGGACCTCGTTTTCACGAAGTCGCTGAAATTGAGCGAACCTCCTATTTTCACCCTTTAGTGTATGAGTCTCTCGACGCCAAATATCAATCAAACAATACGTCAAACAAATACGTTACCTATGCCAAACGGAAGCCGTTACCAAACCCAACTCATGTCTAATTAATTATTGCAACAAAAATAGATCTAACGGGATCAGCATATAACGTAACATATAGACGAGTATCTGTTGCAGTCGGCGCAGGGGAGCGTCCTGGATGGAAAACAAGGGAAAAGAAAAAGAGGGAACAGAAAAATAAAGAGGGAAGTGGATATTGCTACAAGCGTAAACGCTACGATTAATGACAAATATCAGGTGCAGGTGAAGTAACTAAAACCTTGTGAAATTGAAACTGAAATCAGCTGGAATGAATTCCCAACTACTAATAGACTCGTAGGTGTGTAATATTTAAATGGTCCTATCTTGATTGCTAAATTATCCGAGTAAATAATTATACTCAGATGTCCCTCCGTACCTTGACTCAATGCAGTTTTAGTATTCAGTCCTAATGATGGCAATTAATTATTTATGCTAAACTGTGCCTGATAGGCGTATCTGTGATTGACACATAAAAAATATTACAGAAAAGGATGGCTTCTCCTTTTTTGAAGCGAACCGGCATCGTAAGCATCGGCATTTACTATCCAGATACATTCTCGGCTACTCCACAAAAAACGGAGAACACCAAAACAATTGCAGTCAACCATATTTCCGGAAGCTGTTCCAGCTAAAATCCGACAGATAGCCATGTTCTTGTGCAGCAAAGCGAGCAGTGTATTCGTACCGACATGCTAACCGGCATGTCGGCTCGTACGCTAGACTAAAACTGGTAATAAAAAAAAAAACTGGTAGGTAAATATACCAGGTGGACCTCCTATCAGAGAATTCGTGGTTTATGCATGCCGGCTGGATGACCCCCTATGGGATACTGCCTATTCGAAGTCTCATAAAACGGATTTGCTGAGCTCTCAGGAGTTAGCTTCTTGTGTCAACTTGTTCTGACCAAGGCCTGTTTAGATGCCCTCGGCCGTGAGATCTTAAGAAGAATCGGAGAAAACACTTAACCCGTTTGGGCTAGGAACGCAAGTGTTGCTCATAAATTAAAAACTCTGCGGGGGGTAGAGATGAACGCTAGGGAATCGGCGCAGCTCCCTGGTGACGGTTCTGTTCTCGAGCATGTACTCTATCGTCAGGCAAGATACCGCTACCTCAAGGTCGTGCTCAGCCGTTCTGCAAACTTTCATCTAAGCCCATAACTGGCAAGGACATTTCGAGAACAGGAAACGAATACATAATTTCGTAAAGTGCGCCGATTTGATGCGCGTCATATCATCACTGAACGCCATGGTCAGCACACTGTCGAAAACCAGCAAAACAAGTGGGACTGCTCGAAAACGTCCCCGTTCCAAAAAAAACCCATTCGAATGGGTTCACGTAAATCATTTAGGAATATTTCCGATAAGATCCACGGGCAAGCAAGAAATGTTTGCCGCCGTCGGTCGCCCGACCAAACCCGTATGTATTCCTTGTTTTTAGGCAGTTTTCTGGCTAATTATCGAATAAAGCCTCCAACACACACACACACACATACATACACATATATATATATATACACTTTCTTATTGACCGCTAACGCGGCAACGGCTGGCTCCATTTACAGGTCAATGGGCTTTTCGCGCAAGCTAACCATCTTTTCGTCTTCTCATACGTCTACGAGTAATGGCAGAAGATCCCATCACCGCCACCTGCAGCTGCTCCTTTCGTCTATGGTTTTCGTTCAACGTTTCGTGCTCCTTCAGGGCCTCCTCCCAGTCTCCGGCATTTGGGTGTCCTTGGATGTTTCGGCTAGTCTTGCTAGGCCCTTGGGTCATCTCTCCAGATGTCGATGGCACCCTTTTTAGCTGCCTTCCGCCGTCCGGCATAGCAAGGGCGCCGAGGGCGGTAGCCAGTTCCTCTTCATGGATCTTCCCGAAGAGCACGCAGCGGGGCGCTTTGCGGCACTACGCCGTCCAGAGGAAATCAGCGGGGCCCAATGGAGAAGGCGGTTTAAAGGCCAAATGCACACACACTGTCCTATGTGGTGGGCGGATAGCATCCAAAGGTTTTGTCCGAATAGAGGCCGGGTCAGTTCTTTCACTCATGTCGTTTAACCCCCAACGAGCCCTTGACGCACACCCCCATTCGTGTTGGCTGACGCCGATCTTCGTTTGCCAACCCACGTCTATACACCTGATACGCTTAACGCATTGCAAGAAATGCGCGCAAATTGTGCAACAAAATGCCCCTTTTACTGCCTGACACGACACTTAGCCTTTGTTCAGTGGCACTAGGTCCGCGTTATGTTGTGCCATCAGGTTAATTTTTTGTTTAGCTAAGCATCTCTACCGTGAGTAGTGAACGCCATAGTGAGAGACTCAAAATGTATTTTAGCATTGAAGCTGCATCTACGAATAGATCAAGGCGACATTTTCTGCATGTGGCTGGTCTGAGCGTCATCTCGACGCTTTCTACTTGTACCCTGCCATGCATTTCCATTGCACAATGGAGCGACGGCTCGTGCGCTAGAATCGAGCGTGTGACTTTCATGTTTAGTGAGGTCATTCTAGGGGCTGCAAAGTAGCACTAGTCTTGTTTCAGCTGCATCAGATCCAAGATATGCACCCGTACCAACGAGCTGACTCGACAAGCCGCGGCGCTCTGGCGCTGATCGGACATCGGAATCGATCAGGCTTGATGTTAGCCATTCAGGGAATGGTTGTTATGCCGCCGCCGTCTCCTCGTGGCCTCTCCTTCGTGTCTCGGTCGGTCGACTGACCCATTACGTTTGTAGTCGATGTACCTAGCCGATTTCCTCATCTTCTCCGGTACTGCCGATACCGTTCAACGTGGGCCTCGTTCGAATTATCACTTTCTCAATCTCGTCTCACTCATACGCCTGCCCTCTCCAACGCTGGTCGCTCGCTCGCTATCGACTATCTCTTGGTAGCTCGCCAAGAGTAGCTACAAATCATGTGGTTCTTGCTCACGAACAGGCGATCCCGTACGAGACGGCCACTGCTCGGTCCGGAACGGTACGCCGATGAGGCGTTGCTACACGACGTAGTAGCTGAGATAGTCCTCCTTGGCTGCCGGTGTCCAGGGCACGACGACGAAACATTGTCGGCGAAGAGAAAAAGTGTTGCCATTTCGAGCCGCCGGTCGCCGCCACTCAATAGCTTCGGCTACCCCCGGAGCCACTGCCCTAACATTACCCTATAGAAACCCCCCCCCAGCAGCGTCGTCGGACCATCGTGGCCCTCTCCCGTTGACACCCTTCCCTGTACAGAGTTCGTTTCTGGATCAGTGGCTCTTGGCCCATTCATTCTGTGCCATTGTATTGATGTGGCGGATGCAACCATTGGAAAGGCAACGTGGCAAGTGGCGTGCTCGCGCTACAAAGCACCGAAACCCCGACCTCTCCCTGTGGCCCACGAAACAGCCGAAACGTGCAAGGGCGTCGTCGTGATTCCCCCCCCACTCCTCTCTCTATCCCGTTCGCATTGTCTGGTATAGTCGCGCAAAAAACGTTCGGTTCTCTGGCCGAAGAACGCTTCTCTATCGGGGCATGCACGGTTTCTAGTGGCCTGTCCGTTTCGACAGGTTTTCCCTTTTTTGATCGCCTTTTTCTGCTTGACCTACACCCCTGCCGGTTATTCGTTGCGCTGTCCTTGCATCACAAAACCGCCAGGCGTTGTGGCCTCTCTGTGGCCAGTAAAAGGGCCGTTTTGCTGTAAGCATCGCTTTCCACAGATCCGCTCAACTGCATAGCAATGGCAAGATCGTTGTGGTTTCAAATCTTCGCCATGTTTGCTACCACCTCTACTGCCATTGCCATATATACGGCACAGTCTATATTTATTTTATATATATATATATATTCCCCCACCTCTCTCTCTCGCTCTATGTATATATATATGGAGTCGTTAGCTAAAACATGAATAGACTAACTAAACTAGGTCGTTTCTATTTGTAAAAAGCCAACCCTACTCAAGAAAAAAAATGCATAAGCTCCTTTCGTCCTTTGTGGAGATAGCGAGGCGCATTATGGGAAAATCCTTTTTCGAGCCATACTCGACGCTGCTTTGTGATCTCTGCCTGTCTGGTCCGAAGCAAAACCTAACCAGAATCCTCGGTACTGCTGACTACATCCTATTCTTCGTCGTCTGGACACCTCGTCTGAAGGCAGACTGCTAGGCAGGACATAGCCAGGACACAGCGGTGGCGCCAGCTCGCACGGTTCTGCTCGGCTTCTGCAGTTTCAATTAGTGTCTACGTCGTGGTCCCAGTTCGATTAATCCTCTGATCTTCCTCGGCTTTTTTCTCGGAGACTCCGCCATCGGCCTTTTGGCTCCACTCGATTGGCCCCTTCCCCAAAACTATTCAGCTTGTCCGACAGCTGCATTTCGTCTTTTTTTTTCTATTTGGCCCGCACCGACGAGGGGCAATCTCGCTCGCAGAAGCTGCAGTTCACCTTGTGCTGTTCCTGCTTCAGGACACATCTCGTGCCAGGTTCCGGCCGTCATACGCTGGAAGATGCCCCCGGTGCTTTCGTAGTGTCCTGGTGTCGCCAATATGCGCAGCCTCGGCAGGATTCAGGCTTTCGCTGCTGAGGCCGCGTATGAGGCCTCCCCCCGACTTCCGCTGCTCGTTGAAACATTACGAACAACTCGGCTCGGCCTTTTCTTCCCGAGCGGATCCGGTTCGCAGCGAAATCCAGTTCTACTGCACAAAAAAAAAAAAAAACGCTACAACTCCATACGACGAATACTAATGAATATTAGTAAGAACGCAATCAGGATGTTAGCGCACCTTCTTAGCCGCCGTCGAGAGGGAGCGAAAATCCCGCCCATAAGACTATACATATATATATATGTGTGTGTGTATATATATATGTGTGTGTGTGTGTGTGTGTGTGTGTATGTATATAGAAAGCTATTATCTGTGTGTCCGCTGTATCGCCAACGAGCGACCGACCAGTCGCCAAGCACCAGTGGGGAAACCTGCCTATCTGGAAGCCAAAAACTCGCTTAATAAAATAGCTGTGATAATAAGAAAAAGACGAAAGGAACATCAGCAAAACCGAATATAATGAAGAGATAACAAAAATGGCAACCTAAAAACACTTTGTTCTCGAGCATTTTTGCTGCTGCTGCTGTCACATTATGGACACAGGTAACTGTAGTCTCACACTTGCTAGTAAGTGAAAAAGCAGCAATATAAATTGCATGCAAAAAGAGAAGGAAACAAAGACGGTTTTTCAGACTTGTTTTTATTACAGCAGGTTTATTTCGTATTAATAGTATTAATAATAACTGCAAGTTAAAAGTCAATATACATTATTTTCCTTTTGCTCTTCTGTGTCATTTCTCGATAGTTAGTAGCTAATCTAGGCTTGCGTTCTTGCTGAGACGCCGCTCATGCGGTGCGGACGCTCTTAAATAACAGTAAGATAATGGAAAACTAATATATAATCATTTTCATCTTGCTTATCGATACAACACACGTACTTTGGTATTGTACAAAAATAGTCATCGATCATTCTGTCCCTTTACCTCGCTGCTTCAGCTCATGCCTTTCTCTCTGTTTCTTCTTCTACTTTTCTTGCGGTTTCTCGACTTGTTTGTGTCGACCAGCACGATTTTCTGATAGCTTTTCAGTCGCTTGCTATCCGGCCTGTATATATATATATATATATATATATATATATG
>MNPL01006917.1:0-11799 GCA_002081605.1 Tropilaelaps mercedesae | reverse complement strand
TATATATATATATATATATATATATATATATATATATTCAACATGAGACAAATTGTGTTGGTCGCCTCAATATCAATATGCACGTTTGGCCGAGACATAGTAAGTGTGTTACTTTTGTGCCTACATTGCTTTAAAACTTCATGGCTCAGATCTGAAAAATGGAAAACACAACAGTAAAAATGAAAATAATGATAATAATCATATGCGTTCTAAGGAATGTATTCAAAAGTGTTATCGATTATTAAATAAGATTTATAATCACAATTTTAGCATATTATGACGCATACATGATTCATTGTGACAGATAGTCGTTTCGTACCCAAAAACCGTGGGCTCCGTCTAAACGTCTACGCCGTCAATCGCAATTCGTAAATCTGAGGTCCGGACGCTAACACATTTAACGCGAGCAGATTTATGGGTGCAAGCAGAGAGCAAATTTCTAAAAAACGCACTTCGTTTGAAGTTGGCGCTCGAGCCTGTCCTGGAGAAAAGATTACTCAAGTCCACTTTTCTATCGCGCTTATCCGTACTCTTCAAATTATCCGATCAAGCTGTCTTAAAGGACCAGGAACCGCTAATTTGAAGAGCATCGATTCGGATATCGTTTTAGACTTGCTACGGCGGTATCTAGATTTTGGTCGCCTATGGATTCTACATTACAATCGGACGTAATGAAACAAAAAAAGAGAGCGATTTCAGGTAGATATTGGTTGAGCGTATATATGGTACTCTTAAAATGAGTGGATCGTCTTGTTCTAAATAGAGCTACGAAGTTACTTTGAGTACAAACAAATGGTTTTTATCGATGGATCATATGTGTCTAGCAGAGCTTACACGATGTATGGTTCCCAATTAAATCGTATGACAAAATGGTGGATCGGGAATTTTCTGAGGAATAAGGTAAACATGATTCTAAAAACAGCAATATAAATTAGATGATAACAAATAATAACCATTTACTTTAGAAACTGGTTCAACCCTCAAAATATTCTCGTTTACCTTCGGTATAAATGAGGAAGTGCGTTCCATCAAATTCCTGAGTACGTGTATTGTTTGCACAAGTACTTTGTTAGATAATTAAACTAACCCGACTCTGATTATTCGCATCGGATAAAGGATATGCACATGCGGGTATCATAAAAATTATAGGAGCCGCCCAGTAAAGACGAGAAGTGCCTACGAGGATCCTCAGAAAGAACAACTGTAAAAGTAAGACTAGCTCTGGAAGGCAGATATGGTTTCTCGTAGGCAAGCTGCGCTAGAAGGCGATTTTATTCTTTCGCGCGCTAATATTTCTTAGCTCGTAGTAATCCTTTGTAGTCCGCCCTCAGCCTGAGGAGGAAAGGTTTTATGTACCAATACATATAAAAAACTGAGTATTCATGGATTTGTGCTTACCATTTCGACACTCTATGTCAAGCCGGAAAAAGTCTTTCGGTAATGCCCTTCTTCTGTGGTCAAGGCCTTCACCATCTACCTTCCATGCTGGAGGCCAGATTAAGTATCAAGTAAGTATTCGCTCTAGAAGTAATGGGTCATAGCTGAGCAATACTTTTCAAATTACTTCGGGATTTGTATATGCGTCGTATAACAGGCCATGTTGGACTATACAAGCATACGTCTGCGAAACCAGTAAATAAAACATTTTTGTGCGCTGAGACAACAGTTAAGGTCACTTAAAAAGATCGCACATTTCTCGTCGTTCATCTTTGGGGCGTTAGCTCGTACAAATTTTCCGTTGTGTCAGCGGTTATGGAGTCCTGCTGAGCTTCGATGGCCATTGCATAATCTTGAAAGAGCGACAGACACGTGTTTCAGTAAGACTCGTTAACAAATATTAACATGCTTTCAGAATGGTTCCAGAATAGAGAAAAAATCGCCGTCAGTATTACTATATCATAGTTTAGGATTGTTCTGCTGGAAACAGTTTAAGGACGCTTCCCACCCTTTGCAGTTCCACCGTGAAATTCCTAGCAACCACCTTTCATTCGCCTCTAACTCGAACTGCTGCCCATCACACAGGCGCACTGGGGGAAATCATTTCACACTCCGATTCACCTATTGCCTCCGAGTAAAAAACCATCTGCAGTTTTCTCGACAAATGGAAGTCAGAATGTAGTCACACATTCTATGCGTACACAAGTGGAGAATTAATTCAATGTACCGGTGCCTGTCTCGTCTAGCGAATTTCTCGTACCTTTGCTTATATGAGAGCTTCATCTTAGGCATCAAGCGTTATTTACCGCCCGATGACTTTTTTTCAAAGCTGCCTCAACCAGCGTTTAACGCTTGCATCTAAATGCGGAATAGCGGATATTAAATCCGTGCACCTACATGTCTTCTCTAGTCACAAAACGTACGCGAATGCAAAGTTACAGATTGACAAACGTGAAATACATTAACAATGCCAATAACTTTAAAATATGCCCTGATGCTAGTTAAGCTATAGAACGCGAGTTTCTTTGTCTCAAGTTTGGCTGTTGTCACTGCGGTATGTTCCATGACTCCGTACAGTTGCAGCTTATCACGGAGCGGCAGAATAAAGTCGCCATGTGAATGTATCCCAGGTATAGGATGCACATTATAGATAACCTTTCCGCAATATGAATAAATAATTTTTATTTAAATCATGAAATGGATTTGCAGATGGCAAACTGTAAAAACCCTTGACATCGTCAAATATGGCAGAGTAAATTATATATATCTGTAAAGGGTCGTTTGCATGATGTCTACATAAAAATAAAGTGAAAATTGGTGGCTTGCTGCATTCGAATGCGTTTTTCGACCGAAGTAGAAACGTATGTGCACAGATTCGACCTCCGCAGTTGCACATTTACATTTATGGGGTTCGTCATGGTTTTAATTTGTTATATCTAGTACATATTGTTAGCGACCATTGTTATAGTCTAATAACGTTAACCAAAAAACGGCCATACAAGGTACAGACTACCCAACCAGCATAAGCGCCGCCTTTTGGCCAACACCATTGGTGGCTTACTTGATTAATTTAACAACAAAACGTATGGCCGCTCTGCAAATAATGTAAATTGCCGTCAGTCGTTGTGAATCAGAAACTCGGAATTGCAAGTTACAATTTTGCCCGTCACATTGCTCAAATTTATGAACCTCATTTTGCGCTTATAAACATCATTTTTCTTCCCTTGTTTTTGTAGAAAAAACATGTATATTTACGAGCATATGGTTTTATTTTTTTTCAAAATCTGTATAGTATTTGTCTTTATGTTACCTGTACATAAGAAACTACTCAAAAATTACTAGAAACCACGGTCTCTAATGCGTCTGCGCTGACGGCGCAGCAATACTTGCAAGGACATCAGTTTACCTTCAAAAAAAGGTCCTTGATGGTGCACCATGATGACACCACACCTAGCAATTTTGTTGACGTAATACATAATAGGCTCAAAAATCACTTTTAAGTTACGCAAAAATGCCTTACTTGCAGCGAGCATTAGACCGACGTTTGTGCTTCGCGAAAATGTTATTTTGAGCTATATGAGTGTCAGCGGCAAACAACCGCAATATATTTAACTCTAAAGGACACGAACGAAAAAAATCGAAAGTTCGAAGAACGAACAAAAATTTTTACAAAAAAAATACATCATCTTCGACGTATTGTATGGATTCAAATATTCAAAACGTTACAAATGAGTTTTTTATACTCTTGGGTTATGCTTGGCATCGACAGGAGAAACCAAACAGCTGAATAAAAAGGCTCTGTTCTAAAATTCGCAATACTATAGGGAAATGCTTTATATTTGTCAAGTTTTTCGAATGGTCGCAGCATATTTGCATGTTGTAGATAGTGGAATATCAGTTCGATGTGTACTATGATCACGATACCAAAATCCATGTTAAAAAGCGTTCCAAGGCTAATCAGTATGTAGTATATGCTCAGTTTTACAATACAAAATGATTAATTCTCCTTTTGAGAGTTGAATCTCATTCTCACACATATGGACTACGTCATAAATTCAAATTCAATGCGTGGACTTACAGGATCGTATAAGATAAAAAAATAGAGAACTTGTATTAAACACGAACGTAGTTGCTTATTGTGCTAAATTTTCACACTAGTCACGTGTTTTCGAGAAGCCAGTACGCATTTTCGACCATATGTTAATTTCACAGATCGCGTATAGCTGAAAATATGAGTTTGGCAATGATGTAAAAAACCGTAGAGTGACAAATCGTAACGAGCTTCCAACTCATTGTGTTAAGACAGCCACAAGCTTCACAAGCTATACAACTTTAAAAACCGGCTGATTCGTTTAGAAAATCTTGGAACTTCTAAAACACACGAAACTCGACCTCAATAGTGCTAAGTCTGTTGGGAAAACTTCTTCGAATTTCCGAATTTGTTATTATTCTGTAGATCATACGTCATTTTTAACCGACTATAACAAATGCAAATGTCGTACATAAAAACCAAACAAATGAAATAATCAATTACAAAGTGTAATTTTTAGGGTTATGGATTAAAATCAATTATTCTTTACAACATTTGTGCCGTCGCTAGGAGTGTGTGAAAGAGACCGTATGGGGCAAAAACTACAGGGTTTCGGATTGAAAATTGTAAACGAATCTAAAGCGAGTGTAAACAAGATATCTAAGGGTCATTAGCAAATCAAGTTGGTGACAGTTATTGCAAATAGACAATGTACAAACACTAGATATGGTGTAGGTCAGTTTTCGACCACATAGCACCAACAATTATATGATGCCTAACCAGATGCACACCATTTTACCGTGTATGGAAATGTAATTGAAGTTTCCTTCCGTCACTTTGCCTTGAAATGCAAATCAAATCAGCAAAGAAGGTCATAATTATTTGCTTACCATCTTTTGTCCTCTTTTAGGGTGTAGCCGAGTTTTCCTTCCGCTTTAATAAACCATTTAAAACCTTCTTCTAGTGTGCTCTTTGCTGAAACATTACGCATGTGACATGAATACGTAACCAATGAATGGTATCTGTTTGCGAACACAAACTGTACGTAATGCGATAATCTAACCAGCATTTTTTGCTAGAATGAGCAGGATTTGTTTGCTTTACCGCGACAGATATAGATGCGGAGACGAGCCTTCATAAAGAGTTCTTTCAAAGGTTCTCACTATATTAGGTTTTTCATGAGTATACAAGTTGATACCTTCGACTAATCATCTCTACCTCTAATATTTTTGCCGTTGCTTGCGTAAAAAATTAATTTTGATTGCCGAAACTCTACTATTATGAACGGTAAGGAAAGGGAGTTACTATAGAATCAGGGAAGCACTATAGAATCAGTTATTTCCTCTTCGGTTCTGGTAGAAGTTTGTTTAGTTTTAACTACATGCGATATAAATTATCTAGTCGATACTGTTTTTTTAAAACAGCAACGACCCCGTACAGACAAACGCGATACAGTCTGCGTCAGATAGGTACCAATGAATCGAAGTACTGCGAAACAATTTAATCGAAGTAACTAAGCAAAAACATTACCAAGAGATACAATTTAGGAAGGAAAAGAACAAAAGAAAAATGTGGAAAGATTAAGACATAGTTTAAATTGAAATTGTTATATCAAGCGGAGTATTTAATTCCTGACACTAAATCACACAGGAGTAATAATCGGTCTGTTGACCGAAAATAGATACATGAGGTCAGGAGTTATTTTAGGCAATAGCCATTGCTCATTTCTGCTTTGAATAATTGTTGCGCTATGTTTAAAACGTCTATAGTTATTTTCGGGCAAGCTTTTTAATTGTAATTAAAAAATTAGATATCAGATCATTATGTATAGCTAGATAACCGGAGGGATGACTGAAATCTTTCATAAAAATATATCTTCTTTAGTTAATTCTGGTATTCTAACTACATTAGGTGAGCGTCATATGTGTAAATGACCTTGTAGTACATACCAATGCCAAATAATCTAGGATTTCTTACATACTAGCCTGAGAGCATGCTCTCTAAATATTCCAAACCGAACACACTTCTCTTTTATTTGTCAGTGACATAAAAAAAGTGCAATGTACCGATATTTCCTAAGACAAAGTATTATATGTAATTTGTGACTGTCGCAGAGACTGTTTTTGATGTTATTTGCTGTATGTCTCATTTGTAAACTCTAATTTAAAGCCTAAAAATGGGACATACTGAATTAATTCTACTCTCACGACATGTACTACATCAAAGAACGACAGCTTTTCATGGTCATAAACGAACCATCACAATTTTACTTTTGTATTACCCATAGATTACAGAAGAAGTATGCTGTATGTGCGTCAGTTTTTCTTTCTAATGCCACCTATGTTTATGTAGCAATGCACCTTTCCGGCAAAAAAAACTTCTTAACATATTTGCATTCAGTATATAAATGCGACATTTCTACATTACGTTTCGTCACTCATTATGTTCTTCTTACATCAAATATATGTATATGTAAAAGTACTATTCTGTACTATTTATCTGCGCTGCGCTAGCACAACACAAAAATGAAGGCGCATTCACTATTAAATTAAGGCGCACGCGTAATTTTTTCGAATTTAAGTCTGCTTATCACCACATAAAACTACAGAGACCAAAGTCTGCCATAAATATTAATCGAATGTAATGTATCTGTGCCGGTGTAGGTGTTAAAAGAACTGCCTTACCGTTAGAATCGTCTGGAATCGAGTCACCAAAAAACGCATTGCGTTAAGCACTATTATGGTGGCTATCGCGCCGTTTCAACAGTTTCGTTTTAGATCAGGTAAGTAGGAGACACGAGTTTACATGTGCTCTACGCTGTAGAAGGCAACTATCTTATGTTAACAGGAGCCTTTGGTGGCGTAGTTTTTCCGTCAATATTGGTTACAGTAGGACCTGTTGGTTGGTAAGGCTGAGCATACACGGGGGGTAGGAAAAGGGGCCCTTTGGACATGGCCAGCATGGCACGCTCTTGACGTCGTTGAAGTGTCCTGCAGAAAAAAGATGTCGATGAGCATATAAAATTTATCAGTTACGTCAAAGGTTATTTAGCATAATATCGAGGTTTATGTGATAAATTAGTTACCTAATCCATTTTCCAGCTTAGCGATTCCATAAGTTACAAATTATGCAGCTCATCAAAGTGCACTTAGTGTCCACCGAACTTTAGTGCCCAAATAAATTGAAAACGGTCTGGCTTTCAGCTCGGAGCACTGGAAGGTTAAGTCGCTGTCTCAAAAATTGGGTACTTCGAGACTCACTGATAATGAATGATTAGTTTCTCGAATTTATTAATGTATTTAGGGCCCTTTACGCTAAAACATTTTGTATTCTAATGATGGAGACCACAAGGATATACTCATCAATGTGGTTGATATAATGTGCGCTCTTTTCACTTTTTACTTAGCAACAGCAGCTAACGTCCTTTCTGTGCCTTTTTAACTCAAAGCAATCTAATTTCGAGCTATTGCACTGCTCAAAAAGCATTTATCGTCGCTCCAGTATTGCGGAGAGCATCTATCCGGTAAAAAAGCGGTTTTTTGTTTCGGGGTTTTTGAGCTTGTTGTGCGCTAATCTGTTTAAGAATTGTACCAAAAAATAATGAATTTCGTACGTTCTGGCATTTGCCATTTATTTTTAAAATAGAAAGTTGCGGGACGTAGCGGGACTATCTTCTTGAGAAAAATGCTAAAGTCGTATCGGCTTGTAGATCACGTGCAATATGAGAAATAGAACGTTTACTCCACATCTTGCGAATTAAGAATTTCACCTGGTTTAGTACAATGATAAGATATAGAAGTAATGTCTTACCTGTTACCGAATTTAGGGGTGGGGAGATACGGGGCTTTAGTGGATTTGTAATTCCCACACTAGTCACTAAATGATTACAGTGACGTGCTAGTGCCATTAACATTACCCAAAACACCCATAAAAAATAAAGTTTTAAGGATGGAGATACGTCACCTGTGAATTAAGAAAATGAGCATGAACGTCAGAGTAATGCAAATAAGACCCAACATGAACGCGAAGAGGAAATCAACTGCAAGACAATAGAAAGGTCAACTACTATGTCAGCGGTGTGCCAATACCTGTGAGAACTAATGCATACCTGTTCTCGTACCTAATTAGTTTCTAAAATGCGAGTTCGCTAACTAATTGTACATGCCTGAAGCAGATGGCATCTCGTCACCGTTTTCATATTCACTGGCAGGTTGTCTTTATACGGAAAGCACAGTCTTTTCTACAAATATAATGGTCATACCTTTTGTGGTCGGACTTTCCGGTAAGTTCGAAGTTTGTTCATTAAACTCATTTTGAGCTTGTTTTTCTACCACGTTTTGAAACTTGATTGGTGTGATTTGTCCTGTAGAGAGACACACATATTAGTTCATATTAACTGGTACGCTAACTGTCGCTTATTAATGACGGGAAGACTCGTGGATAAAATGTAGAGTGCTGTAGCCTAATTTCAGTAACAGCTTCGTGAAGATATAAAGCTCGGTGTCGCTTTGCGCTTTTCGCTGAAAGGTGTCGCTAGGATTTTTAAAAACGAATAAATAAACAATCAACAGGCGGTTTTGGCTCGCCCGAATCGGTTCACGCAGTCTTATTCAAGACACAACGTATTTTATGAACTATCAAGTGAAGACGAAAGGCAACGACACAATAAATTGTCTTGCAAAAATTTCACTTTTTTTAAATTAAACTAAATTGACTAAAGGAAATAAGAAATAAGACGACCATTAATATTGTCTATTTTCTTGACCGAGATGAATTTAGCGCTATGAATCGACAAATGTAGTATTGACGGAATTCGTGTTCTATACAAGATCTTGTTTCTGCAACATCTTTTTAATATTTAATTTTATACTGCACAAAGCTCCATTTATCGATAGTCAGAGGCAACGTCTCTGGTCAGAGCTTCTTGAGTCAAGCATCTTTGTGATCCATCATAAGTTCTCAATTTTCATTTAATAAAGCGGTAATAATAAAGAACTATGTAATGAGTGGCATTGAGGCGTCGAGTAATAGAAACAGGGTATGGAAAGTTTTGATTAGTTGTCAGATACCGCGCATCTAATAATTATAGGAAACAAATAGGAGAGCGCCGAACTGAGATCATACATATTGTTATATGCCAATGATATGCTCATTTGAATTGATGAAGAACTTCTGCTGCAACGGCGGCTGAATATCTACAACGAGGTTGCTTCTGGGCTACTTTGGAAAAAGCTATAATCAGAGACGACTTATTGGGTCATGCTTTTTAGTACCCTAGAAATTCAAATTCTTTGTAGAATAAGGATGTGATTTTCCATCTATAGGTTTCTGTGTTCTTATGATACACCCAGCGTGTTGTATGTAGGCATGCAGTATAACGCAGATATTCGTGTTCAGCGCAATTTATAGAAGGTGAATCCTTAGTTTCTAATTTTCAAAACGAGAGGTCTAGACAAAGTTGCTTTACGAGGCGATATTAATAATTGGAGAAGAAAATGACAATTGGACTGCGGATCTGATGTTTATCAAAAACATAAACATGAGTAACAAGTGGGAGAGACGCACGAATAACCTAAGAGGACACCTTAGTTGCGATATTAATTCAGAGCAATATGACTTGTACTGGATTAGTCTGACAAATGCATGGCTAAGGTAGGAGAGGAAAGTTGGCAAGGAAAATTGAGCAAAAAACAGAGCCTATGAGTCTATAGCTTAAGTACGACTAGGTCTAATAGTAAAGTGATTTTATGTACGGATGAGAGTCTGGTCTTGTGGTTGATTTTAGTGCGGGAACACTCTGAGCGAAGCCCTCGTCGGCAACGGCCCTTAGAGCACGAGGCTGCTTGCATGGAGTTGATGAAGAAGAAAACGAAAACAGAAACGTAACCGACAAAAACATAGCCTGTGGGAAATAGAAATTGAAACTATCGGACACGTAATAATCTAGTGCATTATCATAGTAGAATCAATTTCAACGTAAACAGTAAGCCTGGGGTTTTACAAGCACAAGTAAATTAAATCGCAACGCTTGGCTAATTGGATAGAAGTGGACAGCAACGCACAGAGATAAACGATAAAAACATGTAAATGTGAATTGTAATGTTGTGGGCAGATTTGAAAATGCACAAATGAACAAAAGTTGTAGATGTACGACAAGACACCTTGCAATAGCTGTCATGATAATAGCATTGGAACTGTGAATGATGCAATACGGTACAACATTGGTGAAGAAAAGAATAATAAAACGACAATTCATATAATGCCTGTCGTACACGCTCTCAAAAAGTGCGCGTCTCGCATAAGAACACAGAAACCTATAAATGGAAAATCACATCCTTATTCTACAAAGGATTTGAATTTCTAGGGTAATAAAAAGCATGACCCGATAGGTCATCTGTGATTATCGAGCTAATACTGAAGTCAGTAATGCATACGGTCCCACTATACAGAGTTAATAGGAATGAGATACCAATTGTTTACATCGGCTGAGCAGATATGAGGCTCGTTTGGTTGATACTATATGGTAGTGGCTGACACTAGATAATAGTCGATGTGCTTGCCATACACTCAGGGGCTTGTAATAGCCTCAACATATTTAAAATAAGTTGATAAAAAGGAATACTGGTCACATCCAAGGCGAAGGTGGTGAAGAAGCGTCATAAAGTTCTTTTCGTTTTAATCGTCTGCAGTCTGTTCAAGATATGCAGTTACATCTCGGCAAAATACCGCGCATATTTTTCAAGCGGAAGTTTTGACTCAGACATCACTGCCACGAAATGATACATTGAAGTTTATAGCACATAAAATGCAATTATAATTCAAATCATGAAAATGTATATGTAATAATTATCCTTATCATCATCATTATCATAACTGCTAACTATAAGTAAATTTTAGTCAATAAAAATTGCCAGATGGGATTTTGCACAAAAGAAAGAGTGCAAGAGAAACTTACTATTATAGAGAACGCGACGAATATCTGTTCGCTCACGTATCGCCCGTAAATCGTTTTCGAATGACGAATAACTATTGGGTTGCGTCGGAAGATCAAACTTGTATTGTGGATTATCAAGGACCTTCACACTTCTGGTGTAAAGGTCCTTGATCATGGGACAATCTAATATCCAAATTAATCTCAACCATTTTATAAATTATTATCCAATCATTTTACAACTACAACTGCATGTTTTAATGGCATTGGCTTTCTTTAGTATAGAACAATTTTTGATTACCAAATTAGGTAACCAAGTTTCACATACTCGCCAGCGATATATCATAGTATTTTGCAGTCACACGCAGAGGTTCTCTCTAACTACCAGAAGCACAGTCAGGGCTATATGCTCATATGCACGGCTAGACCGTTTTGAATTACCTACATAATATTTTTTAGGGTTAATCATCAGCCAACATTTGACATCCACAGTAGCGCTTACTGCACTACGTCGTAAAACGGACCCTCATAAACGCAAATTTACAACGGCGGAGATCGAACCCGTGCACCTACGCGTTTTCTCCGATCGCAAAGGATACACGAATGCACCAACCTACTGAGCTCGACCATGTTGAATTACCTGTCCGACGGGAGATGTCTCTTCTTCGCTTGACGGGTTGTCGAGCAAATCGAAAAGGTTTGCAATTACCGCAATCACAAACAGATAATGCTATTTATTTAGTAGCTTTGAAATGTAACGCCTTTAAATGTGTTGACACTTAAGCCAGCTACTGAGCCATACATACACGACATAGTATCTTGGTAAGATATCGCACACAAACTCTATTTAAATGTTTCAGTGCAGCAGGCTATATATATATATATATATATATATATATAT
>MNPL01006916.1:0-22336 GCA_002081605.1 Tropilaelaps mercedesae | reverse complement strand
ATATATATATATATATATATATATATATATAAACGGACTTTTTATCATTTTGTTGGACCATACCTGGAACATAATTGGCGCCAATCATAATTACTTATAATATTTATAAGTAAATTTTTAGAATTCATGAAAACCAGTCTCCATGAGATCCTTTATTCAGGTTTTCAAGATGACATCCAGAGAAGCGACAAAATGTGCAAAGAGTTTGATTAGCCATATACGGTCTTTACCCAAGAAAACAAAAACTTATTTTTAGGGATACTTTCAACTTATTTTTCTTCTTTTGAGGGCCATTGTATTCTCAATGGGTACGTAAATAAAGAAGATTATCACATCTGAGCCACAGAAAATCCTCGATTCTTGTTTCGATATGATTTTTGAATTGATTTAGGTGAAAAGTTTTGATAATAATTTTACTAGACATCAACAATTTTCCAAACAAATTTGTTCTAATTAAACTTTGAAAAAACTCTAGCCTTCTCGAGAAGTAGCAATTTTATAAATGTTGAACATTGCGCAATTTGTTGGAATGCTCTGAATATATACATAAAAGCCTGATTGTGTAATATATACATGTATCATAGAAAAACAATATAGAAATATGCTATGAGAGATATTTCTTTCTTTCGGATTCGTCTTTTTTGCGTTAGATTTTCTATCCAAATATTTTGCAATTTCGTGTGTTTTAGAATTGATTCATACTCCCTGCAGATAAAAACTACTATAAAAAAGTTAATATGTAAAAGATGTATTATTTGTCTATGCAATATAGTGCTATATTGCTAAGTGTGTTTTCTTTCTACGGATTATTTTACATCCAGTTTTGTTGCTTCGACACAAGAATCATTAAAAACGGGACGCTTATAAGCAAGCATTGTTCTGAATTTTCAAATAGCCTTTTACCTAGATTCTATATCATAGAAAACTAGCAGTTCTTACACATTCTAATTTTGCATTGACTCCGAATTCCAGCCTAGATTCACTTGGCTAGGTGCTATTGCAACGGGTAATGTTTACAGGCTCAAGTAACAACCTACCTACGATATGTTTGTTGATCAAGTCACGAACTGGTCGTACTGCCGGCGACACCAGTTTCAAAGCACCCTTTGCAATGTGCCGAAAATTACGTACAACCATAAACAAGTGCCAGAAAGTGTTGCAATCTGTATATTGCTACTAACTTCTATGAAACACAATCTGACACGAAGGGTAAACATTTCTAGCCAAGTAAACGACTCTGAACGACCAGGCGCTGTGTTCGGCTTTTTTCTGTCCCCCTAAAAAGAAAAAGTTCCAGATAGTTTTCGACGATTCAGCCCACGTTTACCTTACGATAAGCTTCCAGCATGCATGTCCTTGCTAGGAGAAACTTGACGTGCGCAAAAAGTTATGGGCCAAAAGCAGTATGCGGTTTCTGGGTTGCAGGCTAAACTTTTAGCATGGATTTATAGTGGATATATAAATAGATTTATGGTGATCTCATGATCGCATCCTAAATAGACTAGACACGAAATTGAGGCAAACGTCCCTTGCAACAAGAGCAGCTACAGAATCTCGCTAAGTAGTTACAGCATTCAATGCAGATTTGCTACTGGTATATATATATATGTGAATGCAATGCGCAGCATCTTAAGGTATACTAAAATCTACTCGGAAGTATGAAAGCAATGGGTACAAGGGTCTTCAATAATATGTTATTATAGATTAATCAGGTGTATTATCTATTTTAAATACGATTTTAATAAATGTGCACAAACTTCGTAAAACGAGTGACACATATTCAAAGATTCTGATTCAGAATACTAAACATTATGCAATAGGCTTATAATAAGAAAGAGGGTATATTTGCCTCGTTATTTCGTAGGTTCGTCTGAGGCTTCCTTATGCACTCCTCACGGCGTAGGATGGAATGATAAAGGTTCCGTAAGGGCAGGCTGGGCCAAGCTTCCAATTCTCGGCAACGCTTTATGATGCTCTGCAAAAGCTCCCCGGGGGTCCTTACCTTGCGTCAGCAGTTGCGTAGGGCAATGACATTGTTGACGTCCTGTCCCAGAAACAGTGTTGAGAACTACGCGGCGTAGCCTCCACCTGCATTGCCTGCAAATGTATCAACTGTCTAAGTAGGAAGAGGCCAGTATACTGCAACTGAGAACAGGGTAGGGAGAGCCGAGAACAACCGGCAAGAACACAATGGACAACGTCCGGGTGACACACACACAGCTTAGCACACAGAAACACACAGAACGACGGGGACACATGAGATAAGGGTGAAAAATGTGCACACTATGCGCCATGTGCCTGCCCCGGCAGGGCCGAGCTGTTCGCCTACAAACGTTTTCGCACCAGAAATAACAGAGTGAACAACGGTGGCAACAACAACAGCAGCCATCTCAGAGAAAGTGGAATGGCTGGACTCGGGATAGACCTTGGTGACAGCTGGCGCGTTTGAGCGTGTGATGTCGTTGAGTCAACAGAATGAAGACGATGATGGTGGAAATGAGAACACAATTTTCGAGTCAAGCACATGAAGAGAAATGGTATTTCTCCATGGTGGAGTATTCCACATGAATATGTTCTACTGAGCTAGCAATAATCAATCAAATAAATATTAAGAAGGAAAAATATTTCAGTTGCTGAACCAAAGGTAGAACAAACGCTAATGACTTCGAACCATCTCAATACGGATTCTAATTTTTAGCTCAAAATTACTAAGGAGATAAATAATATAGGACCTATAATTCTTATTAGAATTTTAGTACAAACTGATTTTTAAATGGAGGGCTTTTAGTTTCAGAATGTAACTGAACAGGCAAGATATAGAAGGGATGAACAGCTAAAAAAGTAAGCATGCATATCAATGAATAACTACACAAATAATGTGGCAGTAAGAGCAATCAATATTCTGTGCTATTGAACATTATTCTTTTCGATCTCGCTTTCAAGCGTCTTTTCCCTTACGTACTGTTACCATCTACTTCCATGTGCACACATGCTTTAGTTACAGGGTTTTAGTTTGAACCAGGCATCAAGACATCACTACCCTGTAAGATAAAAACGAAAAGTTTACGTGCTAGAATTTTGCAGGACATTGTTGTTGTTACAAATGTTTCAACCACTATCACCTGATAACCATAGTAGCAAAGTTCATTGCCGGAAATTAGGTCCTTAAGGGCAAAACTGTAATATGTTCTGATAACAACAAAATTTTTTAAAATATGTCTAATAGAGGACGTAACGTTTAATTATTTACCAACAATAGTTCAACTCAACGTATATGAAAAATAGAGCCGACAAAGGTAATCTATAAATTTCCACGAGTTAGAAGACAGCCTTAGCAGCGTTTTGGTAGAGAACTGCACTACAGGATATTGCTCGTGGCTTTGCTTGGCAATTTTTTTTTTAAAGCCATAGGGATCACTAAGAGCTAAAACGGAGAGAGCATATTTGTAAAATTATTATTGTGTTTGTATGCTATTACAATATGAATTGCTGTATTCGTGCTTCCCACCACAAAAGCTAACACGTTACTAAAGTACGTGACTTTATCTTAACATACCGGTGTGACGATTCGATTTTGGCAAATATTCGCCCTCATCCGCGATCACATTCCACTGTTAATTAACTCATTCATTCCTATCAAGCGGAAATCCACTAATAATTTTTACGAAGTTTCTGCTCTAATATAGTGGTTCTGTGTCAATTGGTCGACCTTGAAGCTTGATGAAGTGTACTTTCAGATTCCCGTTAGCAGACGCCACGTATTCCATGCGATCGAGTGCAAACCACTGCATACCGTCGACTTACCCGTAGAAATAAATTCTGGCTTCAATCAGGCAGACATCCTGTATGATTCAGTTACAAATGATGTTTTTCAGTGATTAACATTAGGTAATGTCGTCTGAATAATATTAATTAACCCAAAGCTCCTATTCGGAATATCAGTCGATGACTTGTCACTGTCCATCAGCTACTGACACAGAAGACGCGTCCCTTTCTTCTTTATGTTTCCCATCACAATCTTAACTTCACAACTGTTGTTAAAACGAAATAAACAGTACTCTCACGATATTATGTTTTTTGTCAATTGTATCATGCCCATGACCTAATCGGTCCAATTCAATCGGCTCTTTTTTAAACCGCTAGCAAGCATATCTTCGATACTTCATATTAGTCTATCTCCTAATAAAGAAATACTGTTAATAATATACAGTTAATAACATTAATTAATTATTTTTAATTAATTATTAAGTAATTAACAGTTAATAATAACTGTTAATTATTTAAGCCATTAGCTTTTCGTAGCCGGATTTACTCTGTTATTGCTCGCAGGTTGAACTTGGTCATGTCGTTCCTTTCCTTTAGATCACAGCCTCGATGCCACACTCACAGCCCAAGAGTTATAGTCCTAGTTACCAGACTGCTCACGCTATACATCCGGACTGCCGTGGCAGACATAACATTATGTTCCCAAATTGCCGCTTTAACTAATTCTCTTTCTCATTTGTTTTTACTATTAGTATTTACATCAGAGCCTATTTCACCCTTCGCAAATATCCTACCAATGTTCTTAGTTAGTAACAGTAGTTAGTAACTTGCCTCTGTAACTCAACTGCACGTATTGATCTTTTACAGTCCACTCTGTCATTGACACCCGCAAATCTACCGACTACATTTGTTTATTGTTTTTTCTTATTAGGAGCGGTGTTTCTGCTCCGTGTGGCTTGATTTTTTAAAGACGAGTGCTGGAACAAAGGTTCTTTTAATGCTGTTGCCTTGATCTCTCCACTTTTGCTGAGTAGCATGGATCATTTTTTATTCGAATCTCAATCACTTATAGGCCTACACGCGTATTCGCAATGTTCTTATGTATGGTAGCAAAACTCTGATATCTTTGGTATCCCTGGCTTTGGTATCCCTGTTTCCCAATCTCGTTTTACCTAGTTTTTACTTTTCTAGTACCACACCACGCTCGTACTCTATTGCTGTACAACACCTCCTGTAGTAATAGCTGAGGTTATGAACTAGTGAGGGTCGCTATTGTAAGGTGGGCTAATTATTGCGGTCGGTCAAAGTAATATACGTATTTGAAAATTTAACACAGGGCTTGCCTCTACTTCACTTGTCCTTAAAAAGATATTCGCGTTTGAACAATTGAGACTTCTTGTCGAGATTATTCAGCTTATAAAATTAAATAAAATGAAAAGATGGACAGTTCGCTTCAAAACTCAATTTCTGCTTTAAAACTGCATTTACATAACTATAAATGTTTATAGAACGTTTTAATAAAAACGCTTGCCTGTTTTTATTTAAGAAATAAAAATAATAACCTCATGGCATCAGTGCTAGTGAAACATTCAAAATCGTTTTAGTAACTTCAGCTTGATCAAATCAACATCTTGTCTGCTATCAGCAGATGCTAGACAAAATGCACTCGGCAGCTCCGTACAAAAGAGACGTCGCCCAGCCATCTGGCGCATTCCTTGCACTTGGACAAGACACGTAAGTGCAAGGGTTCTACCGTCGCTGCACATTTACATTCAACTCATCTGTCCTACGAAACAATACGGAAGCGATTTTGTGTACGTTAAATATTAAGTGGTGGCAAACCCTGGAAAAAACATATTAACATTGGATGCCCTTTGCGGTGGCTCTAGTCTTTAGGTAGCTAGATGTAAAACTGACGCTTGCTTTTTTTGAGTCCAGCTTATGAAACATATTTTTTGTACGCAAAATGAATGCAAACTTGCCATAAGAATTGCAGTTTTGTAAGAAATGCTGGTGTGTTCTTAAATCGTTTAAAAGAGAGATTAGTTGGCCCGATTAATGATCCACTCTCAATAATCTTATGATTAATTTAAAACGGTAAATTTATCGAACGTTGTGTCATGAAATGGAGCAACATTATGATTGTTATTATGAGCGAACATTATGAACAATTTACGATATTAATATTATACTGTGAAATTAAGTTGGGGAATTATAAGCTGTTGGAACATTCCTATCTAGGTCTATCTTGTATTGCCACTAGAGGTGAATGTTTGTAACTACCTACGTACTTCACTATTACGAGTTAAGGGACAGGGTGCTCATTTATCGCCTTTGTGTACGCAGACCAGCCAGGTGACAGCCTAAACACACAGAGCATCCCCAGAGAAATTCGCTATAATTGCGCCTAGAAGCAGGAAAGGTGTGGCGAGATCGTACATTCTGATCGCACATTGAGTTCGTACACCTTGTATTTGTTTGGGCTTTTTCCGAATTTTCAGAAAACGTTCGCGTATGAGATCTTTGTCTCATTTTTAAATTTCTTTGGCTTGTTTTTTGGTCTTTGGCCTTTTTAATTTACTTCTTTTAACCCATCATTTACAGCGTTCTGTGATATTTATTGATATTAAAAAATTAATAAAGAAGTTTCTATTACCAGCAGAATCAGATTAAGTCAAGTTTTCAACAAGAAGCTCAAATATCTCAACCAAAAGTGCTCTTGTAGCGCTTTGGAAAGTTATTAAACTACTAAATACATATCCTGAATTTAGTTTAAAGAGAATTGTCTATCGAGTTCAAATTCCGTCACTTAAATAGAATAATTCGTACAGTTTCACGTAAAATTAAATTGAAAGTATACATAGGCCATTTACAGCACTTTACATACTGTTAGACCTGTAACTTGAAAACATTTGTCGATGAATTTTTGTAAAAAAACGGATAATTAAAATTAAGGCGAACTTGAGAAAATTGGTTTTTATAAAAAAGACTGGGCTGCAGTAACTCGATAGGTACTAGCTCTCATAATTGAGGTTTGTCTTCCTGATAGGGACCTTAGTGGGTTTAGCCTACGACAAAGTCGCAGTCGATCCCGCTCAACTTGATTGAAATGGATAGTTTCCGATTAAATAGACTCAAATGACTTAAGTCGCATTATAATGACATGAATGATTACAGGTGACTTTGATTTCACTATAAAGTATATAGTGGCCCGTGTATTGTAGAACAGCCCCGAAAAATCACAGGCTTTAAGGTGACTTTTAGCGAACCTAATACTTTTTTAGAATTTAGTGTTTATCTTTCCCTGTCGACAAGCTTTGCAACTTTTTCTGTTTTCTAGCAACGTTTTTTCAGCACTCATGTGTCGATGCCGCCCTTATTCTTGCTCCCAACTTTCTTCGTCTTCCGCCATAGCATTGATTAGCCCACTCGCCGTTATATTTGACAACTCGATAACAAAGTTCGGACATGTATGAAGGCTGAGCAGTGGAAGATCGTGTGGGCTACGTGATTCTATGATGATGATGGTGATATTCTTAAAATACGGATCCTCCCGAGCCTGGTAGTGGTACAACTGCAAATATTAGAACATTGGAATGAAGTTTGTCTGTAATCTCTATGTAACTGGCTGGGTCGGGAATGAGCTTGCGCGCTCAGATATTGTCTACGGTTACGCCTAGATATAGGGTGGACAATTTGATTTCGATTGGCACGTAGCACGGCATTTATAGAGCGAGTGAGTCCTTGACCTTTTTTTGTATTAAGTGGTGCTGCCAAATTTTTTCAAGCGCCATTTGGAGGCTTGCCCGTCCGCCCTTTACTACATTTTTATATATTTACTATATATCTACTATATTATTGATGGCATGGCCTCGTTTTTGGAGAAGAACTTACTGCAGCTATGACTAGAATAACTATGTGATCTGCGCATGCTATAGACTGAATACCCTCCAGGGTAAGGGCTCCAAGACATCGTTTTATGTCACGTTGCAGAATGCAGAGTTGCAGGTATGCATTTTTGAAAAACGTCAGCTGTCTTGACGAACTGCGTGCTTCTTCAGGTGATGGACTTGTTGTTGGAATAGGAGGTGATTTGCTTCTTCAAGTGCAGAGAAACGCCAGTCCTGCCCAAGACTTCGATCAGCAGCTGGAAACGTAAGAAGTTGAACGCGCTGCGTACTTCCAGCAGGACGACCAGTAAAATTTTCGTAAACACCTGAAATCTTTTCGTTTTTTTTATCTCCTGCAAAAAACTATCGATGGCCGCCCTTATTGGCCGCTTTTTCGAAAGCTGAACTGCGCACTGGAAAGTCGCGTCGAGTCAAAGAAACAGATCGGACACCATCATTTCAGGTTGGCGAACAATCTGCGCTACAGATGAGTGCCAGACCGGTTTCCTCCGACTCGTCTGGGTAGTGTCCCTTTCTGCTGGTTATGCCCGCTATCTGCCCTGCCGGCTTCTGATGGGACTTTCTGATGGGATGTTATAAGATTTTTCCTAGGTGTCGTCCTCTACCTTTTCATGCAATTCCCTTTTTGTTCATTCCTTAGTTTTATTCGTGGTCTTCCTAAACGTATTTTTTTAACCTTTCAGCTCTTGCCATATCTCTTTACCTCTTCATCTTGCGCTTGTTCGGGCGTATCTTCGTCAGGCCCTGTTGCAGTCCCTTTGGAGTTCATGGTCTTTTGCGGTCCACCAATACTTCAATAAAGGCCGTTTACGTGTTTGACCCTCTGAAAGGTTAACGCCGCTTTACAGGCCCTGCTTCCATTGTGCTGTTCCACTAATGAGCACGGATGGACATATATTGCTATATACATATATTTATGGTACTAGGACGAATGATTTTTCTTTAAAAATCAGTGCTGAACTTTTCAATGTCAGCTTTGCTAAGCCGCCATGCAAATTGGTAGGGTTTCTTTTTTCGTATTTTTTCGTATTTTTTTTCGGATTTTTAAAGTTCGCTCGTGTGCTTACCGTACAAAAAGTGGCTATGACCGTTACTGCTTTGTAAATCTTCCCCAAAAGCCTCCGAATTTCTTACCCTATTAACTGTATACCCTATCACTTTAGCGGTATTTTAGGTCTCAAGTGGTTTATGTATGTATTAAGAGAAAGTGAATTGATCCAATTATACCCTGTAAGCAGCGACTCTTTTTTTATTGATGCCAGATTAACTCACAGTAGTACTTACAGCGTTTATACTCATTAGAGTCATTAAACCGTTTGTTGGATAAGTAGGGTGTATTGTCTAGCGTCGCCAAGCTATGTGTCAATTTGAAGCTACATTAAACGGACAATGCTATTGTCCACCATTACTGACACAGTATAGGACCGGAGTATACGAGCTAATGGGTTTTGCGACGAATCTCGCAGCTCGATTAGCACTGAGGAACATTCTAATGGCTTGCGTATGGGTTGTTTCCGCCTCTAACGTTGGTACGCATGTCGGATATATGAAAATGCGACTGCGATCTTCAGATAATACTAGTGGATGAATAACTTGCCAAGTTTTGGGGAGTTAGCATTAGACTTTCAGGTCAGGCTTTCTGCCGTTCTGCCGTGTCAACCTGATGGCCGGGTCATTTTGAAAAGGGTCCATGTTATGTGTCTAGCCTAGTCCTACCTTACCCTGACATTACCCTCATTTAGAATGTGGGGTATGGGATCTGTTAGGTCGTTTCCCCTAGCCATGTTCTTCTAAAGTGAATGTGACGTTTGGTATTCTGAACACTAATGAGGTCGAAGAAATGCATGTAGATCCACGTATGTGATAGCCACACGAGGTTAATTTGATGTTCATTTGCTTTGATACAGATAAACAAAGTAAGAGAAACGTTTTTTTGAGGGGAGGAACAAAGCACCCTTTTGTATATGCAGAAATAGCTGTTACCGAAATTTTGAGTACTACGAGTGCGAAAGCTACGAAGAAGTACTAACAGATAAAATAAAGGAAGAGAGTACGTTCCGAAGTAAAGAGAAGCATTTAATTTATATGGTTTGTTGCTATCGCTCGCTTTTTGAAAATTAAGTCTGACGTTTAGATACTATTGCGGCTTATAAGTTTTTATTGGTTTTAGTGGTTTTATTTATTCGCGGCTATTGTCAGCGTTGCTACCTTACACCGCAAATGATGTGTAGCGCGCTCTGGTGACGGCGCTTAAGAGATATTACACTAATTTACGGTATTAGACTGTAGTCCGTAATCCTAAAGCGCCGCCGATCCCGAATACACGAAATCATCAGCCGTGAAAATGAGCAACATTGCTTTCCTTTGTTTATAAAAAATAAAGGCGTTTTTATTCAACTCAAGTATATTACATCAAAAACCTTATAAGTACGGCATTCCAATTTCTATCCCAGATAAAGCTTCCCTTTGGTAATTAAGCTAACAGTAGTAGTCATCCAAACGAGCTGTTTTTCGCTTTTTTTCAGAACCTGCTCGCACTTAACCGAAATCAGCCGTGTGTGCATTGCACTGGTGAAGTGTCTCATTGTATCTTTATATAATCTTTGTATGCACTTCCTTTATTTTTGCCAATTCAGGGAATTTACGAGCGATGTGCGTACTAACCAACGGAGTGGTGCAAGGCTAAAAGTATCATAATTGGCCTCATGCCTATCTCTTAATAAAGTAGGTCTGTGGGGCAAAGCACAATGCGAGCTTCTATGACAAGTTCTATGACAAGTCGATCACTATGGCACACGGGTAAGACCAAAAGACTTGATGTGTATTTTGACTTTTTTCACGCTTCCGGTGCAACAAATTACAGCCTGATAGCAGAGAAGCTCGAAAGCTTAAAGACGAGCACGTTTTTTTATTGATTGCAATTAATTACAGGCAATGCATTGCCGAGCCTTCAGTGAACATTTATGCCGTGTTCTCACCTTTAAGGCAAAAACGTTTTTTAGCAGTGCAATAAAACGTACATCCTGGTAACTATATACAATCCAATGTAAAATATTTTACCCCCGGAACTATTGCTGTTAGTCCGGTGAATGAGTCTTCCAATGTTTTTTTTGCTAGACAAAGAAGTTACCATCATTAGATTGTCAGAGAGGAAACAAAATTCCATAGTTTTGTTGCAGCTAGCTTGGCGCCTTAAATACAAGAAATCAGTATCACTAGATCCTCTGACAGCCTTCAAATATTTTTGTAAACATATTATACGTAGTTTTTTACAAATGGAATGAAATAAATGCCATTACATGCATACCATGCTGCAAAAAATAAGGTCGGCCCTCCATTCATCCGATTCCTTTTGTGTCGCACGGTTCGATGGTGTTCAATTATTTTAATTATACTTAACAGTGCTTCATGTGTATAAAATTTATATGGTTATCATAAGCGGACACGCTCTATACGGTTGATTTCGTCACCCTGTCGCATGGACGTATCTTGAGGATTCCGCCGCCCTTCGAAGGCTAGCTTCTCTAAGCGCGCCACGGGCGCCTCGCACACCAGATACATTACATATGATAGCATATATGCCATTGTGACACAGCCGAAAAATTCCATTACCTTCGGAAAGAGTAAGTCAAATTATTATCTATTTTGTTTCATTCATCATTCATAATGTCCGTTATTTCAAATCTGCGAAGTGATTCGTGTGATAGTCAGCTTTGTTTTGGATTACAATGAACTCTAACCACGGAGCTGCTATACCCATGAATTAACTATGTCTATAAACTAGGATCCAAACGATCATGCGTCAAAGCATTTTACATACCATTAGGTTCAGCTGTTCAAAATTTAAACAATTATTATGTTTCAAGTTATCTAGCAAGTTTATACAGACGTACGGCACAGAGGTTGAGAACTTGCTTTATCGGTGCGTTCCTCAAACCTGTTAACTAAAACTTTACCAATTATTGACTTGAAGGTCAATAACTGCTTTTTATATTGAGCTACCAGATGATGAACATTAAGCAATGGAGATAGAGTAGTAGTAGAAGAACCAACACCGTTGTACCAGCGCCCCTATATTATTGTTCTACCGTGTTGATGACAGAGGTTTAGCTTTTACGATGATTTTAGAAAATACTGTGAACAACCGGCAAAGGTATAACACTAGCTAGTTGCCAATACCAACTTTCGCTTATATTTGTTTATAGTTAATGTACTTACCAGATGGTAATGTTGTATTGAAAAGCGTTCTCTTAGTATACCAGCTCGAACAAGATACAATGGAGAGTGGATCAAATACGCTCCATAGGTAAGGCGGCTGAGGGGTATCAAAGGGCGCCACGAAAGCAAAGCGTTCACAGGGCCTACAAAACATGGACAATACAAAGTAATATGCAGACAAAGTAACGCACTATCTACCCTATTTGGAATTACATAATAATATTTGTTCGTGTTAGTCATACAGTTTACAAAGAGACGTGAGACCTTTTTCGTTCATTTCAATTGAAATGAACGGGGCGCACAAGTAAATTACTTAGGTGTTTCTACACTACACGATAATGATACCAACAGTGGTATAATTAGGTAAAATTATACCATAACTCTGGTGCGCTTCAGTCTTAAAGTTCAACTTAAAATTAAGTTAATAAGCATTCACAATATTTTTAATATGCGAGGAAAACGCACTGTAATAGTGTAGATACTGGTTACTATTGTCGATTGACATTCAATTTAACTTCATCACAGAATAACTACAACACAGAACACGATACGACTCGACTCGAGAGTGTTTGATAACAGAACTCGGGAAAAGTATAACTCGATTCGGGTCAGGCAATGAGAACAGACCATGTACCATATATTAAAAATTAGAAGTAGCCACCTAATATTCAGCAAATAATGGCAACCATATTCAACATATATTGTAAACCCGAGTTTAATTATTGAAGGCTTTACACAGAGCCTCTCAATAACCAAATTGCAACCACAGTAGTTGGGATGTGTAAACCTATTATTATCTTTCCGAACAAAAAATATATGAATACGGTCGAAAAGCGGTAACTGATCAATTATTTATGTTTTTCTCGACTATTCTATTAGCAATATTATTTTTATTACTAGTCCATCTAATGAAAGATTTCCAACCGTTATTTGCAATTAATGAAAGTATAGAAATTTGCAGGGATCAATCGCCACGTTCTTACAAATCGGCGCATTCATGTGTTAATTCGAAATTGGCCGTTTGACACACGATAATTTTTGTGAAAGGAACACATCTCAGTAACAATAAACGGAACAGACCTGCGTATCCGTTGACACAAACGAGCGTCAACCAACAAAGCGTTAATGACCAAGCAAACTTTGAGTAGCCCGCATACATAGCCGAGTCCAGTCCATTCCAGGGAGCGCCGCTAAACCTGTTAAAAAAGTAGTCATGATACATTCGCTATGCTGTAGCTTGATACAGCAGCTGAAAGCAGCCTTAAGGCTAAAGGTCACAGGCTTTCGATAATCCACCAGTTTTACGTATCTCCAGTTGATCTTTCGTGAGCAATTAGCACTCACCATTTGTATGGGACAAATATGACGGCAAGTGCCACAGCAATGGATGTGGTCCACCCAAAATAACGCAGGGACTGGAAAACACAGTAAATACAAAATTATATTGTCGACATATTTACTCAAGGTCTGATTACTTTTGCTGTGCAATAAAGAATACCATGTGTGCGCAAAATTACAGAAAACGACTATTTGAACCTCGAAGGGAATTCGCGATTCGCAGTTTTTATGCTCGCTTATTCGTCACTTTAATTAAAATTATTTTAGAAGACATTTTTCTGAAAGGCACAGCATAGACCAAAATTGGTATCTTAAACTTTTTGGACTAGGCAACGGAGCTTTTTGTTTACAGAAGTCTACATATGATCAGATTTGATCTTTTTAATATATTTTTTAAGGAAAATATTTAATCTTTATTTTTATCGTAAAACTTCGTTTTACTTAAACTTTTTTAGCTTAAATTTTCAAAAGGAAAAAAAATTATATACAGTGTTGGCACATGACTCGGATTTCTCGTTCACCCGGGAAGTGAAGTGGTATGTAGGAGCTATTCATGCAACTAACAAAATATACATATTTTAAGACATGAAAGCACTAGTGTAAGAAAAGCGTTAACCTTTTTTATAGTAGTTCTGTCATCTTCTTTGGACCTGCTCGTTACCATCTGACTGCCAGATCGAAGACCTTTTGTAAAAATGTAATACCCCATGATAAGGCCGACCACATATGAAGCGACGTGCGGGTGAGGCCTGTAGTAGATCGCTTTCATCATTGCCATCGTTGCCCTATTTATCGGAGACAAATTTAGAATCATTCACGGGAATGGCATTCTATGAGTGACTAATTATATTTCAAGAACTATTTAGAAGTGCGTATGAATTAGGTAATCTTGCGCTTAGCTTTTAGAACAAACCTATGAGGTAGTGTAAAAACAACGCGCAGAAATCAGGTTTTAGTAAAAGCCTTCGTTTTTCGTCTAGCTTTTCGACGACCGTTTAATGGACACATGAACTATTGCGCCATGGCTTTCGACTTACGCCTCCATTAGGAAGAGCAGAGATGTATGGTTTTCTTCTTTCGCTACAAAGGACAAATCTATTTCCCGAAAAAGTAGAATGTTATACAACGCCGACAACCTAAACTTACGTTATATAAGGCTGTGTGTAGAGCGAGACCGGCTGGTAAGAGTTTACGTAAGCCTGCAATTGAGCAAAAAAACCATATGAATGGTTTCACTGAAGTATCTAAGCATATTTTAAGCATATTGAACTTGAATAATTTTTCAACTGTCTTGAATAAAAACAATTCTTGCCTGCGTTGCCCCAGTTACTTCGCGGGTTACAGATGAGGTTGCAACATGGATTTTAACTAGAACATAAAATAAATAAAAGAACGGGAAGAAACTGGAATCCTCCTAACAAAGCTGTGCTAAGGGTAAATAAATTTATAAATATATTATTTACAAAATTAGTGAACCGTGTTGTGAATCGTTGAAACTCAAAGAAAGTGATATAAATATGACGCTAATTTGCTACCCATATAGGTGATCTACAATTCCACGTTTCTGCGGCTTATTCCGTGTACAGCTTGATTTAACAACCTCCAGTTTTTCTTGTGCAAGTAATTTGAATTATTTTTAATCGACCACATGGAACCAGTGCACGTTCATACACTCATAAAGGTTTTAATGCACCAAGTGTATAAGTAGACAAAACTATTATCTTATAGCAGCAAGTAAGATAGCAAACATCATATCGTAGCCAGAAGTTTCTTCAATGGCTACACTTTTCTGGCCGGAAATACTCAACGAAAAAGAGCTCCGAATATTATTAGTACTGTTGTTGTTATTATAATTATTATTCCATAACGTACCTGCAAAAAGACAATGGTTGACGTAACAGCTATGAGAGCCGTGGAAATCGAAAGTGCAAGACTAGGTCTCCTTGCCATCAAAACAGGAATTACCCAAATGACCATGTAGATCTGCCAGTCAACCCCAACATACCACGTATGCTGAAGGCACTGAAACGGCAGTAAAAATTAAACATTTCCACGATTTCCTAGAGTGAAAAGAAGCTGGTCTGATTAAGGAAACGAATGTCTATATACAAGCTTGTATATTCCTACAGGGGACACTTTACATACGCTAATAGTATTAATTATGTATATATCTTTAAATGCTTAATATTGAGTAAAATAGGCACGTATACCATATCAAAGAAATCGCTGAGGTTGTTAATGTGTAGCAAAACCTTCCACCAGTTACGCTGGCATGTCTCAAAGAATGGGCCGTAGTGCTCGACTGAAATAAATATAAAAATATAACAACTTGTCATGTCATACATGTGTAATGGGAAATAAATGTGTATGTAAATAATAAGTTGTACATTACTACACATTGTGCAAATAGTTAAAACTAATAGAATTTCTCGTTACCACAATGTATTGTTTTCGCTTCTAAGATGTGAAAAAAACTGTATTATGTGTGCGATCAAGCATCATTCACACTAACCTTGCAAAGGTCCATCGAACATGAGTGGCACAAGCAACCAACAACCAACGACAAACATCAGAGGAGCCGTCACTCGAATATACCTATACATATATTATACATGGATATTATTATTGCTATTTTTAATAGAAATAGATTTTTCAGTACAAATAGAAATTGTAAAAATGCTGGAGACGCCTTTGGTTCTAGAAATAATCATGGGCCACCATGCGTACCCAGGAATACCATGCGAGAGATGTGCGTCCACTTTCAACAATCTTTTAAACTTAGCAACGACCGGCTGTAACCACAAATATCGGTAAAAACTATTAGAGGAAATCCAGATGAAATGTTTTCGGAACGTTTTCGAATATATCGGCGAACTCCAGCCGGTTTAATTCTGTTTGTCAGACACAAGACGTTCGATCAGCCTTAGCAGAGCTAATAAAGTTGATCAAGCCGAAACGGCGGAAATAAGGACCATCAGTGAGATATCCAGATTAGTAAAACAATCCAGAAAAATGCCTGGTCCACTTGATTTCGTTAAATGCTATTATCGGTCGACTATGGCTGTGTAAGCTTATGTACAAGCGTTCTTTACACGGCATACTGAGTATGCTGTGTGAGAAGCCTCAAGATTACCTAGCGAATGATTAGTTAATATCAACTCGGCGTACAGCTTAGTACAACACTTGAACCTTAAGCAGGCGTGCATTCATCTTATATTCAGCACTCGCAAAATTATACGGCACACGTGGCACCATTATTTATGCGTTAGAGTTTAATACGAGGTCTAAAAATAGTCATACTGCAAAATGGCAATGTTCTAAAATGAAGGAAAATAATGGATCCAAAACAAAAGTATATTCAGAAAGAGAAAAAGCAAGATATCTCTTCTTGCGCAAAGTTTCGCGATAAAACTGAGGTTCATTTGAATTTCGTTTGCCTGTGATCTTTTGTTACACTTATATTGCGTTACCAGTGTCTCGGTCTGTACAAGTAAAACATTTTACGCTGGTGCTAAATACACACTGCACTACAATACTTAATGTGACAATTTTCTTTAATATTGAAATAAAAATTAAATTTAAAAAACGATACAAACCATAACCCCCTAATTTTAATAACACCTGCCAAAATCATTGAACTTCCTACAGGTGCTTCCACATGAGCTTTAGGCTCAAAATAAAAACAAAATAAAAATTTGAAAAGAAATTTCAGAAAGAAGAAAAATGTCAGGAAATATGGACGATGTATGGGTAAAAGAAGAAAATATGAAACAAATCAGAAGGAGAAATATAGTTTTCTTAGTATTTGCCATCTCAAAGCAAACTTTGAAGTCTCAATACTGAAACTGTGCCAAACAACATTTCTCGTGCGATATACTTACAATATTGTTTACTGGTTTAAACGTACGAAAATATGTCGTTTTGTATCGTAAAATTTAGTATCCAAATGCGTACAATAGGTATTATCTGCAGCTGAACCTGTCTCGTTTACTTATAAAATATTAGCAAAATACACTTTTGGTATTTTTGGTCACAAACCTCCTAAGCAGAAGCATCACAATTTTTTGATGAAGCGGCATCCTCGCTCCTTTAATTTTCTCAAACTGCAAATAGTTGTACGCCAGTAGGAATCCACTGCAAAATTTACGCACTTCGATATTTTAATATAATCTCCGCATAAAATTATAAAGCGGGTAAGCAGCAACTGCTTTCAAAGTGACCCGAACTGAGCGCATAAGTATATTATTTTTATAAAATACTGTCGTGAATTGCAGGATAGTTAATTTAGTAAGTACTTGGCGCAAACGTGCATAAAGAACCTATTGAAACAATTACTTAGAATCACAGAATGTGATTCTTTAGAGAGTATACGATACCATGTTGATTATCTTACATAGTTCGTCCTTAGGCTTAATAATGATAAAAACAAACTTGATTTTATACTTCAATTAAAACTAACTTAGTATGTGATATAAGAAACAATTAATATCATGCCTCAGAAACACTACGCTGTAATTATCTAAATAAAATGTTGACGTACCTCATGTAAAGGAAGGTCTGTACCGCTGGGTATGCGTTTCCGACAAGGCACCAAAGCCAACTGCGGCCAAATTCCATCGCACGCTTGAGTTCGCCTGAAAGAAACCCAGTTGTAAAATAATGTCACGAATGAATAAAGCGACTACAAACATACGAAGTATTGTGGTATAGTCGCTCAAAAGATTGTAGGGGAATGCAGTTTAATTTAAACATTAAAATGTAGATGACTAGTAATAATGACTATGATAATTGTAAAAACAACGACAAAGATAATGGTAGTAGTAGTAATCATAATAATCTCGCCGATGATAACATAACCAAAGATAGAAAATGAACCTTGATGGTAGTGGGCTGAGTTCTAAAGAAGAACAATTTGGAGTTGCAGCGGGGGGTGGTGTAGAACCAGTAATTTATGATGTCGGAGGAGTTGCAGGGCAGTTGAGATCACATTATGTAGTAAAGTACTGCATGGTTTGATCTTAGTTTAAGGTCTTTGTGATGCGTTTAATAGCACTCGGTAGGACGATATATGTCACTTTATAGTACTTTATAATATATCTTTTTTTATTTTATTTATTATATATATTATAAATTGTATATAATTTATAATATATAATATAATAATTATAGTACCTTTGATGTATAATTACTGATCCTAACAATTCAAAAATGACGATATATGTCAGACGGTAACTCCAAAAACTTGATATATATAATAGTACTTATTATTATTATATTAGTAAATGTAGAATGGGTGCCCAGATAGGAAAAGACAGAAAAAAGCACAGAGACCGAAAATTAGAGGCGACCTCCACTGATTTTGAGACAATCGCCGCGGTTTGTACGGATAAAAGTTAGCAGCTCAAAGAACTCACGCTCGTAACAGCCACAAAAATAATTTTTTTGGCAGTTGCAATTATTGCCAGTTTGCAGAACTGCTGCTTTGGGTGCTGGTTCAGTGGGCCGAGGGCTAGAGATTACCTTGAAGAAGCTCATTTTTATGGGCAAAAAGAAAGCGGACATAGGTATTTTAAATACAGCAATATTTTTTTATAAGGCGCATATTCATCTACTTAGGGCGGGTGCACTAAAACATAAATAAGCTCAGTTATAAAAGGTCATTAGACCTGACACCATGCCTGAACTGAGAACTTGCAGTCTTATTATTTTTACATAGTTCTTTTTTTAAATATGGTTTTTTATCGTTCATTCGAAATATTCTCCTCACGAATCTAGAATCGAGCTGAATATATTTTCTGTCGTGGTTTAACATATGTTGAAGCTAATCTTTCTTTTAAGAGACGGATCCAATCAGCTCGTGTAAGAATTCAAATAGAGCTATTCTAAGGGAACAACAGTAGGAGTTGTATGGCACACACATTTGTTCAAATGTTTAATACCATCGACGCTTCTTCTTTCATAGTTCTACGATTGCCACTGGACATACACATAGATACCACTGGTTTATACAATACAGGCGATGCTCTATGTACCCAAATGAGTTTTATAAAATACGTTTTTGCAACGCGTTTGCAAAATACGTTTGCAGAATATGTTTTTGCAACATACTTGAAGCTACTAGACGTGAATAGGTCATTACATATAAATTAATAATACGACTAAAAGTAATATGTTATATGATACAACGTACCCGTAGCAGAGGGCTCGATTGTAAGGTAACCATGACCAAGAATGATCCAGCACGAACTGATGAACCTGATACGTTTTGATGGTGTGTAGCGATAGCAATATTAACGGTAGTAAAGCATTGTATATCACAAACTAAAAAGTAGAATATTGCATTATCCTATAACATATTATAAGGGAACAACATGTGATACTTGTTAGAATAAAAAGCTAAACCTATGTTGTGATCTGATGAAGTACAGAGACAAAAAATTACAAAAAGGAGACAAAAAATTATTCATACTATTCGCTTTACATAGAAGGTAATTTAAAAAGAAAAAACATCATGAATTTCTAATATAATAACAGGAAGTAGAAAGTCTAAAGCATTAAGCCATTTATCATAACTATTATGTTTACAATTATGAAACCAAAGTTTAATTGAATTTTTCTACACTGACGTCTAAATAATATACAAGAGTAGGCGAACGTACAAAAACGAACATAACTATACCTTACGCCATGAAAGAACGCAAGTCTTTTCTGGATCGTAGTCATATCCTTTTTATCAGGAACGTGCAGCAATCGCTTTGTGTTTGTTACAGCCGAAAAGGTCTCGATATAGAATCCTGTGGCGCCAGCTGAAATAAATGATTTGTGTTGTACCCCGGTCGTAATAATAGTATAACTCTTATTCACTCCTATGAAGGCGACTTTAGATTATTTATCCACACGATCAGGTACTTATGTAGACATTTTAAAAACAGCCACGACTAAAATTATAAAAATGTATATATGATCAGACAAATGGTTCTGATCTCATTATTAAAATAAGACTAATAATAGTGGCCAAATTAATAATACCGATTGCGCATAACCTATACATACCTGGTTTAATTTGACTACAATTACATGTATTTTTATTTTATATTGTCAGTCGATTCTCAAACTAGTTATTAGTTAGAACCTAGAAGATTTTACTATCTTCTACATGCGTACATCAATAAATTGTATCTTGAGTTTAAAAATTTCAAGAAACACTTGAGGAAGGTTGGTAGAGTGTAGACATCTATGTTCACTATGTCACTCTAAGTGCTAAGCATGAGGAGAAACACGTATCCACGAAATGGCGTTGTAACAACAATAATAAGTAGCAAGATGATGCAGGAATGCCATATGTATAGGCATATATGAGCAGCAGAAAGCTTCACGGTCACCATAGAAAGAGAAAGAGCTACCTTCCAAAAAGTAGGATAGAGAGACAGCCACCTAGAAGAATGTTAAATACCAGTTAGTAAATCCCTGACATTAATCCTTATTGCCTTGTTCCAGCGAAGAAACTGGACAGCGACTCTACCTGTAATGCTCTTGGCAAGGTCGGACTTTCGCCCGGCTCTTTTTAAGTAAACATCCAATGCGCTGGCCACGATCACAAACGACACTAGTAGACTGAGAAAACACCTGTGAACGTCCATTGTTCCATCACCAGACATCAAATTTCAAAATTAGTTCCTGATATCTCCGCCAGACACGCAGTATGTTTTGATTTTCTTCTGAATCGCCAACTTGCGCCAGTGACAAATTGGCTAATGCTGCGACCTCACAAAGCATGTCTCAGTTGGATTGCAGTTTAGTTTTTTCTTTACGTATATTGAGCGTAAGCCAAAACTTGCGCTGCCTAGGTCGACGATTCGCCCGTGAAGAAACGTCAATCTCTAATGTTGAATAACGTTGGATGGTTGGCATTGCGTCCGCCTAGATTCTTCCGTTACCGGTGTTACGACATTCATTCCTTTAAAGTATATTTACACAGAAAATTTAAAACCAGTCTACATGTAATAGTATAAAATGCGAGTTACCAGAGCACAGCGGAGGGTCTTTTCATATTCATTTACTAGCCATACACAATTTTGAGAGTAAGTTTTGTGGTGAACTCACATAAGAACTTTCTCATAGACCTTCAGCATGGGCTTCTGTTTAACAACGCAACCACGAAGGCTTCCTGTGAGGCCGAAGTCCATCGCGACTGTAGAACAAACAATACTAATGATTTAATACCGAAGCTTTCATCTTTCTTTGTCTGGGGGACCAATTGTGTACATAATAATTCCATATGTGGCGGCTTAGCAGTTGGTTAGCAACTGGTTGCTGTCCAGGTACTGTTTTCATACTATGATACGTTATATGTTCAAGTAGCTAGGCAACGGTATTCCAGCGATATATCATATGATACCTGAGTTTACTAGAAGTGAAAGATCATCGGAAGGACAGGCCGACGGTACACAAACTCCAATACGGAGTCCATGAGACATGTCTTGGTTCGATTCCAGAAACACTTGTAGATCTAGCGACGCCTGGAATATACAGAATGATTGCAAGGCAAATACGAATAGACTATATTTGTTCATGTTAATGCATTTCCTACAAGTAAATGTTACAGCTTATAAACATTGTGTAGTTTGCTGAATTTCAGTGTAGTTGAGCTTCCCTTTGTTACGTGTGCCGCATATTCTAGATCGCAGTTTTAATGTTTGCAGGTACGATAGTAATTTTCACAAAATACGAAATTTCCAATATATCATGCAAAGCACGCTAAAATAAAAGTAGAAAGCGGGAAAATTATGCGGTACCAAGAAAATCCAGACATTTTAGTTAATCTGTGATTCATTTAGTACATTGCACCGTAGGATTACATGGGACGAGGACCGAAAGCTCAAAAATGCCTACACTGATTTTTTTGTATTTTTCCATATGAAACGAAAGGCCATTTTGTGAGCACCATTGATTCCAGCAAATACATTACACCTCCAATATTCGCGATATTAGGTGTTCGAAGTTTCTCTTAGATCGTACGAATAATGCAGCACATGTAAGAACAATTTATGTAAGTTTTCTGGTACATAATAACAATGAGTTTCGATATTTTTGTACGTGAACTC
>MNPL01006913.1:57844-68743 GCA_002081605.1 Tropilaelaps mercedesae | reverse complement strand
TATATATATATATATATATATAAAACGGGTTCACACCAGATGAACCTATCCGGTTCCGTGCGCCATGGTTGATGAACATGAAAATTTTACAGATGTATATGATATATTCATAGCAGTATTTGGGTAGTTGCTTGCGAAATTGAATAGTTATTAACAGCAAAACATTAATCTTGTTTTTTCTTGTACTATATTTTAAATTTTATCGTCCTTCATTATAGACTAGTAGATGATTCCTTATTAAACCTCCGCTAATTAAATTTGTCGGATGGAACTTATCGATAAGCAGCGAATTCGTCTATATACTTCGATAATGTAATCTTTAAGGTCCGACCCACCTAAGTCTCTGGTTGTAAGCGGTATTTAGAGGGTCGCTACCATTTTGCCAAGTGTTTCATGTACTTGACGGCTGTTGTTTTAGCTCTTTATGAGTATATCCACTTTTTTAATATAAGCGTCCTAAGTTATGATAGATCGCTACTATTGGCTGGATTTTAGAATTAATAAAGGCTTATATATATAGATAGCTGTTTATGTGTTCTAAGGCGTTATCCGGTAATATACATGTGAAATAAAAAATTCATTCTATGTGCACGAATGTGTGTAGACATTTTATGTGTGTGTCATATGTATTACACAATATTGGGCGTTTGTAAGGATAATTCAGGACTACTTAGTGGTAACCACGATAGCTTTTCACATCCGACATAAATAGAACAAACAGGTGATCTATGTATCAGCATAAAAGACAATAGACATGGCAGTGACCTACCAGTAAACATATAATTTACGCTTCGAAAGGCTACTCAAGCAAATACCTGAGCGGTAACAGAAATTGTAATAGTCATCCTTGACTATTTTGGAGCATGTGATGCGAATAATCTATCCGTGGCTGCAATGAGTTATTAAATACACATACGTGTCGGCCTCTTTAGCGTAGTAAGAGCAGAGAACGAACTAGCGGGGTGTTTCTGTGTTGTCACGAAGCATTGACACCTATTTCATATGAACCTTCATTCACTTCTCTTTCGATTGTGTGAGACTGACCGGGCTTAGGGCTTTGCTATCTGAGTAATCAGATAAGTTAAGTAGTTTATTTGAGTCTATTAATAAATTGCATATTGGCGGAAGTGAACTTTGGGCGAAAAAAATGTATAAGGCGCAGACAGGAAAGAAAAACTATGCATTGTTCGAAAGAAGGTGAAAGTAGATGAAGGTGAAGGTTTGATGTCTGCGGTAGCGACGGTGTGATAAGCTGGAATAAGATTTATTTGTCGGTTCCACTCTTTCCATGAGAGGGCAGTGCAACACAACCGCGATCTCTACGTGATTCTGATCATTTGGACTTCTAAGCAAACAAGCGGCCCGGTTGACCGTTGCTCTCTTGATGTCACTTTAAAATAACACCAAATAAGGACCAATTGGTTTTTTTTACGCACTTCTTCGAGAACGGAGGAAAAGATGGCCATTATTGAGGAAGAGAGATTAAGTCATTGGATCTTCTGCGTTGGGAGGACACAAGTGAGCCCTTCTATTATCATACCAATGGAACATCACATAGACGCTACCGCCGTTACTGTATCGAGAATTGATGACCTTACACTCTTGGATATATTATCTCAGCAATTGAAAGGATCACGGAAAGGGCAAATTGTGGTAATTTATTTAAAATGTACCTTAAATTCCAAATCGACTACAAAGGTTCGTCCCATTTTGGTCTTTTTGCTGTTGCAGGTAGACACAATATGATTTCTTTTGTTGGCCCTTTTTATACTTTAAAGTATTCACTATCACAAAACGATGCAAACGACAAGAACGTTGCAAAATTATTTACAGCTTTGACCGACATCCTACGCGTATGCCATTGCATTTTTTGCGCAAAAGCAATTGATATTTTGATCTTTGTAGCACAAAGGATTTTCGAAAATTGCAGTTCTACTTATAACTGAATACGCTAATTTTGCTACACTACCAGTAATAAATAACTGTTAGTAATGCAGAATTTTTATCCTTCACTATTTTGAATCAACGAGACACAATGTTGTCTTACTAGCATTTTTTATAAGTAATAATCAAGTACACATACACTGTCAATGTCAGAAAAGCTATAGCGACCGCTTAAACCATTATGCAAGATCTGCAAGCTGTCGGCATGAAGGAATTCCTCACACCCTTTAAAAGAAAAATAGACAGAATAATAGATGAACTGAGTGTACGAATATAGTTGTCGGATAAATGACTTGGTGCTGAGCCCTGAATCATTTTGTTGTCTTTAAATAGTTCCGTTAAAATTTTGCTATGCTATAGTAATGTTGGTTATTGATTTAGATAAAAGCGAGGAACAAAGCTAGGACGTTGGGGCCTTGCGCTAGGAACACGCGCTCTTTGGCGCATTGAGGTATTAACGTATTTGTTAAACACAAATAGCATCATGCTCCGTATGGACTGGTTGTTGTGTCGCTTGACCCCATTGGGTCAAACGGAAGTGTTATCGCTTGTTCTTGGTTAACTTGTCAGAACAAACAGCACTGACAACCAGAACAAGCAGGCGCACAGGAAGAACAAGCTCGTCAACATATAATAGAAATAGAACACAAAAAATATCATCATTGACACAACGACGTAGCACTACGTCCGCTTGTCTGTCGCCCTGTCATAATTATACCCTGGACTTATTTGTCATTTACTTAGCAGATGCACATATCTATTTCTGCGTTTATGTATAATCTGTTAAAAAACAACAACAATACGAACAATGCACTGGTAGCAACTAATTACAACGTTACCAATGATAATCACGATGGTTTTTAAGGTAGTAATGAAAAAAATTATAATATAATGTAAATAATATATTATCAGAACTGAATATACATAGGCATGAGGAAAAAGTGTGTTGAAGTATAAAATAGTGCGAAACAGCTACATTTATTAAAAGACAACCACTTATAAAATGACACACACTCGATAATATAATAAAGAATGGCAGTAAACTCTACTGACATCAAATGTAACTAAAGTTTTGTTTCCTTTAAAACCTTCGTCCTAATCCTTAATCCTATAATTTCGATTGAAGATACCTTGTTTTGTCGTCTTAGCATAATCAGCAGTAATTCTGTCTGAAATTAGCAGAAAATCTAGCAGAATTATGGATTCATTTAAAACCAGCATAATAAAACTTACGCACCCTTTAAATGGTTCAAATTAACACTAACGTTTAGAGGTATGTCACTCTAAGATGAGCAAATTGCTACTTACGAATGTACCGTATGCATGCGACCATACGGTACATTAATAAACTCGCTTACACATTCTTTTATAATAGTATATATCTGCTTTATAGTTCAACTGAAGCCCCACATTTATGAGTCACAATGAATATGGATGGTTGGTTAGGTTGAAGAACGCCAATATAACAAAACTAGGATCAATGTTTACGTTTACTAACGAATTTGTAGTCTTTCTTGCAGTATATCAAAGTTGGTGATATTGTTAACTTCGTTTTAGAATCCCACCAGTGTTCTCTCTATAAGCTTGTTTAGCGTCATATGTGTAACTTGTAATGTCTATTGAATATTGGAATATTCCTCATTTTTCAAATATATATCTACTTCAAATGGTTATTCGCATTCACATTTGATTTACGAGCGTTAGAAAAGATATATATTGATTTGAATTGTTCATTCAGAGATAGCATGATGAAGCTCGATTACTGCAAGGTAACCCATCACCACTGATTGTCAGAATCTCAACATTTGTTTTTATCAACTGCTTGTACAAATAGATCATATAATTTCCCCTTCCCCACTTAGGCAGGCGTTTGCTTTATATATGCCCTTTTCAAATTTTTTGACAAAAAATAATCAAGGTGGAGGGAACTAAGTTTTCTCAACGTGTGCAACATTAATCGACCCAAAATGTATTACTAATGCATATAATAAGATGGATTGGCAATTTTTTTATCCTCTTTTGTGCAATATTAGTATACATTTTAAAATTTCGTATTGCGTCAGCTTTTTATTATGCGCAGCCCTCATCTCCTTTCGAATTTCCGGAAGCATGTTAAATTTACTTACCCGTAGAGCAATATGATGTAATAAATTCTAATAAATGTAATTGAGTAATATAACTCCAATTGGCTCAGATACCTTGCCAACAGTCATAGTCTTTGGCTTTATGTTGAAGGAAAAATGGTTTTGAAGAAGGAGAATGAACGGCGTTGTTTAATGATGGTTGTGATAATGACGATGACGTGATCTTTCTGCTTTCGGATGTCGCCTTATCTTCTCGTAATTTTCACTGCGCTTTTTTATCAGATAATGCTGCTGCTGCGTCGGAGGTTTGTTTATAATGTTGGTCCTTTCATCGTACAACTCATATTCGCTTTTTCGGCATTCGTCGTTTTCGCGTTTAAATCGATTAGTTTTAATTCTGTCGACAGCAAGGCCGTGTGTGTATATTGTGACGAATTTGCCAGAAAATAAAGACGACCGTCGTTAACATGCTTACCTCACGTTCTTCCATAAATTCGCATGATCCGGAGTTCGCGAGACGTTCAACTTTCGAGCTTCTTTCGTATTCTCGCATTCAAAGCTCTATGGTTGGAAGCCATCATAATTCGTCACGATAAACATTAGATCGTACCGTAAAATGAGAAAACCCGCAAAAATTTCATGTTAAGAGTAGACCTTGCGCCGCCGTTTGTAAAATACAGCGATCCATGCCGTGTATAATAAAACAATTAATAATTACGATCCGTGGAAGCTCATCACAACATTAGAACCATTTTATGTTTCCCTTATTTTTGTTTGGACTTATTTTTTGAGAAAAAGTTGAGCATTGCTATTTCATACGGAACTGCAGGTCAACACGTTCTTAGTGGCCCAATAATAATACAAATTTTCATTTTATGTATATTCGCTGTCGGTCAATGACGGAGTTATTGAAAAACTTAGTATTTGTTTAATGTTCATTATTCAACTAACGTGTTGTTTCGGACGCTCAGACTGCTCGATTTTTAATGTTCGTACAAGCTCGTAAACTTCGCAAAATGTCAGCCTTTGGTATTGAAGGCCGGAACTCTAATCACTTGCTACATCGGCCTAAATTATAACTTCGTTCGGTAATATGTCGATGGTGGTAGTATTATATTTTGATTATTAAGATGTACTTTTATAAAAAACTTAACGGATTTTTACGTTGTTTCCAAGCAATTGTTGCAATGGTACTGTGTAATTCTCTTGTTTTACGCAAGATGTAATATTTTAGCGATGATTTCTGACTTCTTTGCCCCCTAAATAGTCTGTTCCTAAAAGATTTTTACTCTAGACAGCGATGATGAGAGCTAAGTCCATAGTCTATCATTGTCTAACAAGTGGATAAACTGAGGAACAAAGGCATCAACTGCACAATTACAACGAGCCAAGCATGGCAGAACAGAAAATGGCATTTTTTTCGTAGCCTATGGTTTCAGTCTTAATAGGAATTAGAATAAGAATAAATGTTCGTTATTTCAAATGATATAAAGAACATCGAAATGTAATAGTATTAAGTCGGCCTGCTTCTCAGATCTCAAACTAACTTATCACTGACAAGCTCAAATAGAGTAATACCTCAAATAGTATACTTCCTATCTTTTTTGTAAAAAAAGTCTCATGTTATATACGCCTAAACTGTTCATCTTCCCTAAAGCGTATGAAAACAAACAAGTGTCTGATATATTTTGTATTTCTGTTGTAATTGTCGCATAAAAATGGGATCAAAGCCCAATGTTGATAACTATGGCCAAATAGCAGAAGCACCTTATTCTATATCGTGTTTGAAGGCGTTTTTTACATAACAAATATTCTATGGGCTGAGCTTTCACTAAATACTGAACAGCATGAATTTTTAATAAGCGGGCCGATTTGGATCAAGCTCATATTCGTGATCCAAGAGTAGGTCATATGCCTTCATGACCGTAATTCATTTGACTGCATTTATTTTAATTTTATAAAAACTCTAATAGGGTATATTATACACTGCTAATCGTGCGCTTGCTGCTTTGTAAGTCGATCCTCTGTTAGTGCGATGGATTAAAAGTGGTTTTTCTAACCAACGGTTTTGTGGTGAAGTGGACAACACTTCTGACAATCGTGAGCTATCGACCTTAACAAGCCTTAACATCGAAGAAATCTCCATTGTTTGGGGGATAATAAAAAATATTGTCGATCGCATTCGGAACTGGTTCGGAGAAAATAAGATAGTGTTATCGTTTCTCAAATGCCCAGCGCTTAGTTCAATCACCGCACTCACACGAGATATCCGAATGAGGATCTATTTTCTTTTGGAATTTAACTCCTGCGTTAGGGATGGTAACCACTTTTATCTAAATTTTGAGGAATACATTACTAAAATTGCCCAATCTGCGCTTGTTACCTGCAATATAATTTTCAGATACGTCATTATTAAAAATTATATTTGTGGATTAATTTGCGTAAGAGTGTAATTTTGCCAAAGCTTGTCCTTGTGTGGTCTGAAGGTGGCGTCTGTTCAGATATAAATGCCATAAAACGCCTGAAGACTATATTTCTTTGTGGGATATGCACATCTTTTAATTTAAACAAAAATTTATATCTTTGCCTTTTCTTATGCAGTGAGTTCTATGATGCAGCGGATGAGCACATGTCTAAACGGCTTAAAAAAGTCAAGTTACGGACGATTTTTTCTGTGATATCATTAGATTACAATAATAAACACTGTGGCACTACAAAAGTTTAATCTAAGCATTACACGTAAATAGATGCTTACCTTTCAAACCCTAATAAAGGAGTATTTGAACTGAATTTATATATATGAAAAGTGAGCTTTTCCAAGAGCAAATGAATCGATGAAATGAATCGCGAAATCGGTGAGTATTGCTACTTCAAAAAACGACTAAATGCACGTACAATTGTCTTGGATCGATTCCCGGTAACGTATTTTTCTAAAGTAATTGGGCTAGGCTGATAAATATTGTAAATTAAACATTTGAGAAATGTTTCGGCCTTTTAAAGAATGCTTCCAGCTTACCTTTTATCGGTGAGATGGTAGCATTTAAGGATAAATAACATGCTTCTTAAAGCTTAATGTTTTTGTGACGGGTAGCTAGAACTTAGTCTTATTAGAGTTTATATTCCGGAAAGGCTCATGCAAGCCGAAGACATTTATGTGAAAGTTGTCAATAATCCAGCTTGTCCAATTTTCTAATAATCCAATTTTACCTTCTCTTTTTTTGGTTACAGCGTATAAGACTTTTCCGAAAGATTCTCCCTTTACCAGTTTAACTATAATGCTTGGTCAAGAATTTTTTTGCTAAGAATAGCCTGTGATTGAGATTTTTCAATTTTCTCTTTTAGAAAGCTAACACAGGTGAGTTTTCTTAGCGTGTCATTGGAAAGAAGCTTAGTTAATAGAAATGCACTTATTGGATTTGTATACGACATTTTTCACACCTTTTTGGGTCGTATTTCGTTTCCTTTTTTGACTGGTTTTGAAGTAGAAGCGACAGGAAAATATTCCTTTTCCACACATTTTCACAAGATTTCGTACACATTTGTTCCTATTTTTTTTTATATAACTTGGAGAACTAATTAGAAATGATTATAACTGACACCAATTATATGTTATATGAATATCGAATTTCATTTCGTGTAAAAATCAAACGAGTGCATGGCTTTTAATGACACTTTTTTTAATTATATGCTAGCAAATTCAACTAAATCGGCTTGCAAATAACAAATTAGGAAATGTAGCTACTATCGAAAATGTATCTTTTGACGTAACGTTTGAAAACGTATTACAGCTCTCGGAACACCTATTAAATGTAGTATTCAATCGATGTTAACATTCTGGCAATCACTTCTTATGAAGGCATCAAATAGGGACTCGAACTAGAAGTACTGGAATATTCTAGATCTCCTATTTTACGCGGGTCGGTACCTAGTGCTCCACCATTTCTCGCGTTCGCGCGTTTTTAACATCGTGATTGCTTTTCCGAATTTGCCTGCCGTGCATACAGCCAGCTTTGTTGTGCACAATCATTCTAATTTAGGATCATAGCACTGTTGCCCTCTCACTCATTTTTTCAGTGACTCACGCCTATTCGTTATGGTACGGATAGTTCAGTTTCGCTGCCGCATTTATGTGTATATCCTTTGTTTCTTCAAATTTTGTAAAAGAATTGTGGTCTCTCTAGGTCATGTGCTATTTACATATTATTACGTGCTATTTACTGAATGCATATTTCCGGTCGTAGACAATTTGTGTTTTTTCATTTTATAGTAGCTCAGTTCAGTAAGCTTTATGAATACGGGATTAGCGCTTTTCCATGATCCGTATGTTGCAGATGTATCGTTCTTGGCCCGGTTATCCTGAAGGATTAATCTGTTATTGTCTGCTGATTTCGCGTAACTCTGCAGGACACGTATCAGCTCCAACTATTAACAATAAATTGTAATCAAAGTCGGTTTCTCATTAACTCCTCCGAAACTTAATTCCGCCACTTAGTGAGCTTTGGATCGCTCTGTTTAATATATTCGACAATATTCCGTTGATTTGGCCGGGTTGATATTTTAGTAGATTGTCAGGTAAGATACATGGTAGGAATTGTTACCCAGCGAAGCTCCAATATTCGCGTACCGTCGCGAGAACTTATAAAAGTCCGACTAACATGTGAATAGTCCGATTCCCTTTGGTATATCCCTTTGGAGAAATAATACAAAAGGCAACACGCTTCAAAAATCGTAACATCTTCAGTAAAATTTGAGTTTTATGCGAAAATACTGAAAAAATAATGAAAAGCCCATAAGCGGTTCAATGTACTCGGTTAAACTCCATAATAGCTCCTTGAGAAGCGATGTAACAATAATAAAATTACTGTTCATAATAATAATAAGATCCGTAGTAATAACATATCACTTATCCAGTAACATAGCGCCTTCTTCTCGGTATTTATTTTCCGCACCTGGTTCTTCCATGTCTTTTTTACTGAATAGCCACATACCTGACATCTGTATCGCTAATCTGTTTGCCACAAGCAGCGTGCCTGAAAAGTTTTAACCTTCATTCGCATTCACCTCCCAGCTTAGGGCTTGCAATAGTTAAAATTCATTGTCGGGTCGGGAGAAATGCAAATCACTTCTTCCCTTCAGAAGAGAAGAACTTTGCACGAGAGAACATCGCTTCCGATTCTTTGAACTATAGTAACAGGACTCAAGCAAAGAACGATGGAAGAGCATATATGTATTTATATTACCAATATTGTTATTATCATCACTAGTATTATCATCATTATTGTTTTTATTATTACCAGGTGCATTCAGGTTGTTTCATTTAACGAAAAAAACTTAGACGGGGCCTAACACAGAACACATCTAAACATTCACGTGCGCTTTTCGACCGGAGGAGACACGGAGGTGCACGGGTTCAATTCCCACCATATATATAATGGTGGGGATTGAACCCGTGCATCTATGGGGTCTGTGCATTAAAATTTGAAATAGTACTAACAGACTTGTTTTGCTGCAACTTATTATTCATCTAAGAAATAATCGACACAAAAAGATAATATAGCAAGTAAACAACGGTCCAAAGCGATACAATGTGTGACAGGATTTAATATTTCCTTTCATCGATAAGAAATCCTGTTAAAATCATCCACGAACATCACAACCAACAGGAAGTAACATGAGTCTGTGGGGCCTTTTTGTCAAAATAGTGTTTACTTCTCTTGACTTGTTAGGTGTTCTATAGTCAAAAGCAGTTGCGTCTCACTCATTACTATTCTCAGTCATCTTTCTTGAGCAATCAAAATTGAAACGTTAGAGATATTCCTTGAGTTTATTTAATTTTGTCCAAAGTAACCATTGCTATTTGAAACCAATTGATTTAACTTAAGGATCATCACATTTTGTATCACTTAATAGCAGTAGTAATAACTAAATAGTAATCTCTAACTGATCTAAATAATGACTAAATAGTAATCTCGCATGTCGATCTAACTTGGCTATTCTACAGCGTGACACAAAATTCATTTGATCACGCTCCTTGTTTTAAGTTAATATAGGGTGCTACTTTTTCTTCGGCCTCTAGAGACGCATTCAACGAAAGCAACAGCACTTCACCTGGGTGGAGCCAACTATTATTGCAACAGCAAAAAAACAAACAGTTGCAAAACGTTGCTTAAGATTACTTGAGATAGGCTTGAACCTATCGAACATAACTGATTAATTGATTGTAGACTCTCTAAGGCATTAATTTTCGTTTAGTGTTTCCAGAGTATAGATATTTATAAGCGAAAAATTAAATGATGTACATTTTTAAAGAATACTGATGTTGTGCCCCAGTGGTCAGTAGTGTTTAATCGAATTGACTGTAGCTATTTATGTCTTCTACCTACAGCTATTTATTTCTTTTTGACTTCGGGAGGTTGAATGCTCGTCTATAAACAGTTACCCTTTATATTTTGCTGCTTCTCTTTCCCCTAGAAGGCAAAAACAATAACAATAGAGGCCCCATAGGAGGTATTAGAATTTGCAACGGTAGCACCATCACAGATATCATCATCCCCATTGGTATCGCCAGTCAATAAAGCGATGTCAAATCAATCGCTTTCGCTTCCGATCACAAGCGACCGTTCGCAACGTACACGTAATCGAACAACTACAGCGACAGCAGCATTGACTCATTGGTCATGTGTCGAAACTTGAACAGGGCGGAAACAAACCTAGAGGGAAAAAGGCATCATTGATGTTTTAATTATGTCTGTATGCTACCTATGCAATTGAGAACATTGAAAAAACCGATAGAAAACCATAGGAGCAAGATATTTGTATGCTAGTAAATTGCTGACAACTATCTTGTAGGGAAATTTCCCTCCAAAAGACA
>MNPL01006913.1:0-57834 GCA_002081605.1 Tropilaelaps mercedesae | reverse complement strand
ATTATTATTATTATTATTATTATTATTATTATTATTATTATTATTATTATTATTATTATTATTGAGAATTGTCATGTCAAATTAATAACCCAGTCAGTAAGTGAAACTGATAATACAGGGTAGATATCTATGCATTTTACTGACAATCGGATCAAAAGTAGGATGCACATCGTAGCAAAATACTTTAGACGTGAACAGTTAACTGAATAAAAAGGTGTATAATTTACGATATGGCTAGGTAATCTGTTTTGAAGAGTTAATCATGAGCAAAAGATAGTTATAATTAAAGGGTTTAAAAATACGACGCTGGTGAATGCCAGGTAACATGCTATAATGGTATATAGCCCATGTTCTCTATAAAATTTACCTTTATGTATTTATAATTTTTTAATGTTATACGAAAATCATCTCCCACCATAAAAAAAGTTTACAAAAAGCTTAGTTCAAAAATATGGTTTAAGAAAAGGACTGTTTATTCTGTCATCACGTAAGCTGTAAATATACTTACGGCTCATAATTCTTAAGATTCGTTGTTTGCAATGTAAATTCACTAAGTATAATTAAGCTTTCTAAATTATTTTATACTTTGTTTGCTCTATTGGCCCAGTTTCATTGTAGAAAAAATTGTTTAATCGGCTATATAGGTAGGCAACAACTGTTTAAGTATCAATGTGAAAAAACAAAAACCAAAGGACCCGTGAAGCCGATAGAAGTAAAGCGTCATCAGTGATGTCACTAAGAAAACGGCGTTTGCCAAAGTCGTCAACAGACAGTCGCCATTATAGAGGCACGTGACGTTGATGAATAGCAAAACACGTAGAGACACATAGACCTAACTGTGTAATTGTTTGTTTACCTATATCAGGTATTTTAAATAAAATTTTTTTTTAATAGTGTGAATGAAATATATGCATACCATTACGAAGATCAGTACTTTGGTTGTTATCACAAAAGCGATGAATAATTTGATGATGTTGGCACTCTGGCAACGGCATCCTCTTTCTTTAGCCCTCTGGGATATCGTTTCTTTATCACGATCAGGCACACATCAACCTTCACCACATACGGACGGTTGAATCATATCTGACTGAATCAGTGACTGACTCGCGGTCAATGACTGAACGGTAAGATGTATCACCCTCAAATTCGTAGTTTGTCCGGTTGGCTATTGCTATCTCCGTTGGCTACCCACAGTATTCCGTGTTACAGTTCTTGTTCTAACTCGTGTTCTAGTTTTGATTTGATGATATATGCATATACGGATGGGCATGATGAACCAATATGGCCATGGTCAGCTTCTTTCTTCAAGCATGCAAGACACTGCATTGATTAACCAAATTTAAAGTAAGAAATTTCTATCAACTTCTTTCTTTGGCGAGTCTAGCAGCTTGCAACATAAATGAAAAAGTTCACAAGACACGAATTCTATTAGCTGCATGTCTGTACCTTTTTTCGGCCTCTTGTTTAACTATCCAAAAATGGAACAAATAAGCCGGAAGTCATAAAAAAATATTAATTTAAAGCCTGTCACTAGAGTACTCTGCAATGGTTGAGTCATTTTATGAGCGTCTGCGTCAATGTGCATACAAGAAATAACAATTCGTCAAGTATTTATGAATAAACGTGAATGACATTAACGGCGAGAAAGGTTAAGCCTTCTAGAAGTCACGACAAACGTCAACTCTTTGAAAGAATACTTTGCTGCGTAAAATCCTTATAATTCTTAGAATAGATAAAAATACATCGGGAACAACTGTAAAATTGATATTGAGGGGTGTAGTCCAGGAATGATAAACTCGAACACAGGCCAGAAAAGGACCTGGCTAGCAATCTAGGGGCTACCAGCATCGGTAACTTATAATCGTACACAAACAAATAGTATGTTCAAGTGAAATGTTGACATTTTGGTTGAGCAAACAGTGTTCCGGCTAGTGAGTAACAATACAAGACAAAAACATGAAAAAAGTTTATTATTACACACTATTAAAATAATAATTTGCATTTGTTATTTTCGAGATACTTGATCACTGGAAATTTGGTTTTTGACACTAATATGTTTATAAAGTTGGTACCAATAAACGTGAAAAGAAAAATATAAAAGTATCAATGTCAAGAGCGCTGGCTGTAATATGGCACACCAAGCAAACCATTGCGTCATTTTTTAGTGAAACAAAATATTGTTTTTCTCTATTTCAGCTGAAGGCCTTAGTGCTCATATTCGGACTTTCTCTTTTTAACGAAGCAAAAATAAGCTGTATAACATCCTGTCGCAAGGAGTTGTTTGAAATGGTTAGTTTTGAAAATTACTGGGCTTGAACGTTTAAGAATACGCGAGCATCCGGCGTGCAACACCCAATGGATGATGGAAATATGTATCGGCGATGAACCGCGACCAACATGAACAAGCGGGACAGAAGGATATAAAGATAGACCTGAGTAACGAGTAGAAAGCACAAAATCTACCCATCCAATAAGACTCAGCAGCTGTATCTGGTAATAAATGAACAACTACAATTTAATAGAGCACAGATCCAACTTCTTTTTATTAGCAACTATAGACGTACAGTGTGGATTATACATTTTTGCAAAAAAGAGGGCGACTTTGACGTCGTTGAGTTCATTTAAACTTAAATTTAACTTGTTAATTTGCGAGTCATAAAGTGGACCTCCATAGACTAAAGCATGGACTACGAAATATGTTTTTAGCATTAGTGCTGCAATTTGAAAATAATACACTAGAATTCGTATAGTGTATCTATTAGACCAAATAGCTTTTAAAACGGTACAAAGGTAAGGATGAAAATTGTCAAAGGTGTTCAATTTTACTTTGCAAATTAGAAAAATATTTCACGCATCCGAAGTTTTGTCTAGTGTAGCACAAATGTAACTGCGCGCAACTACGCGTAACTGCGCGTTGAAGAACGTATTAAATCTTTATAAACCGTATCTCAATTACATATACGCCCTAACAGGCATGGCGATTTCCAGAGTCTTTTGGCTTATACTTTGCAGTAACACTTTGCCGGTGCGAGAGAATGAACTTATGTCTTTTTCTGAATTTTATTCATTAAACAAAAAATGTAGTTGCTCATTTTTTTAAGTTTCTCGACCTTCTCCTTTTCAGACTCACTTACCTTTCCTCTGGTATACCTTTTACGGTAGACATTCTTTCTGATATACTTTTTCCTTTTTTTTTAAATAATATGTGTAACAGTTAAGTTTTCCGCAATCAAGGGCAGCATATATTGTTGTATCACTGCATTAACCGAAGCACCGTTAGTGCTTACAATATCCTTAACAACGGCAATAGTAGCAGTTTTAGCCACAAACGTAGCTCAAGCAACATGTATTACAATGGTGCTGATGATACCAAAGAAGATGTTCGTTCGTTTGTTTCTTTCGTTCACCGCATCATGTTGCTGCGCGCTTACTTGCGTGCTTACCTCCCTGCACACTTGATTGTGATGATTATGCTGATGCTCTGTGATGGCTGTATAGACTGTAGACTACACCATAGTAGCTTTGCTAGTGCCGTCAACTTCCTTCACTTCGTGGTCTTGCCGGCGCTAAATTTGGTGCTGAAGCTGCTTGCAAAAGCCGTGTGGCAGGATCAAGGGAGCAACGACGGTAACGACAGCAGACAGACAGGTATGGTGGCAATAGTTGTATTTTGGACGGGGTTTTCTCGTCCGTCTGTTTTGCTGCTTCCGATGGACGAAATATGCCGCAGCAACATCTATGATATACGCCATCACGTCGATCTATCTCCTGGTTGGCAAAAGTCTTAGACGCCATGAAATGGCATCACAGCCTTCTTCGCTGGCTTTCCTACGCTCCCGCGCTTCTCTATGCCTGTCTTTTGGTGTCTCTGATTGTCGTCCAATAAGAAGATGCTTCTATACATCTCTTTTGCTGTACTGATAAAGGTTACGGAGAGCAATTTGGCAGGAACAGAGTGGAAAATAAGAGCACTGGAAACGGAATAAGAAAAGTAGAGCGCTTGCATCAGAGTGTATTAGCGACAATCGATCAGGACTCAACGTAACCGTCAGTCCGTTTATTCGTGGTCCAACGGACTTGTCGACGAAATAACGTAGAAAACTCTTTCCTACGTGCTAGCTAAACTTGTTTATTGTTTTGTCATCGTCGTCGTTATGGTTGTTATTGTTGTTGCTACTGTTGTCCCTGACGCTCGACACCTCGGTGGTGGTAGTAGAAGCAGTGGCCGACGGACACAGCCTCATCGTCGCAAGTCAAAGTGTACCGATTCGATTTACGAAAAGATGATGACGACGACGGTCATTCACCCTCGTTCGTCGTTTTGCTCGGTTAGGACTGTTTCGCAGATATGTCATTGATGGAGACCCTTCGATTCACTCACTCGCCCAAAAGATCCGTCCATAGATGGATGGAACGAGGGTCATTGCAGTCAGCGATCAAGCTGTGTGTCATGCTTTATGCCACATACCTGATATCGACAGCAACATTAAAACTGACCACTAGGCATTCTACAGAGAAAAATAAATGTCAAAAAGTTGCCGAAGATTGAGGCTAAATACGAAAAGACTCAGGGTATCTCAAAATGTTATGGTTGCTTATTTAGTCATTACTTTGGTGCTCAAAAGCTAATTATAATATTTCGACGGATTGTAAAACCGACGCATAGTGTGTGGAACAACCCTTAGAAGCGAAGAATGGTATACGTCTGTAATGTAGAGTTGACTTAACCTCCAAAGTTATAGTTGAAGAAAGGAACGCCTACAGTTAACCAATTTGGTGTGGGGCGTTGGCGCAGAATACATTGTTATAGTTTTCTGTTGAAAATATGACACTTGATTATTTTCGAAAATGCCTAGCAGTTATACGATGTAAATAGTCGTGCATTCGTATTATTTTTACCTAAGACCTCTGCCAAACTTAACTATCAATCATATGCACTGCCTTCAAAGCCTTGTGTTAACCCTAAGAGTGGCTAATCTAAAAAATATGTAACTTTTGAAAACTTTGTGCAAACATAAATAATACTTTTCTTGTTTTTGATTACTCTAGCAAAAAGCGCCATCAGTCACGACGCTTGCAACACTAAAATAGTTGCATGACTATGTTGGAGCACTCTTGATTTACAGACCGATGTGCAGTTCTCAATAAAATCTCAACGTAAGCTAGAGTTTTCGAGGAGCAAATATTAAATCTCACACATCTATAAAATAAAAGAACTGATCTATGCAATGAAGACTGCTTGATCATATATGGATCATTGTGCGTCAATATTTCTAGTGCAGACTACTGTGATGCTTTGCCCAAGAGAACAGTGATTTTTTCCATTATCGACCCATCACAAAATCACCATCAAAATGGAAAGTATTGCTTGTTCTTGCCATTCAGCACCTGATTTGTAGCCATGCAGAGCTAACGAAATAAACCACAGATATCGTGAAGAGTAGTCTAAATTGAAACTTCCATCTGTTTCTATCAATCCTTTCGTCCGATGTCGTACCCCAATAATACTGAAATAGCAATTTTTATGAGTGTAGCTCTAGTGAAGCAGCCTTGGCAAATGATTAGTTGTATCAGTTAAATTGTTTAAAATAAACCTACAAAGGGGATCGCTCATGCCAAAATGAGAACAAGCGATAGGCAATAGTATCACCGATCAATCGATTCTCAGATAATGGCCTGAACATATTAAAAATTAAATAAACTTTTGTTTCTCATTGTTGTTGTTGCGAGCTCAGTGTCTTCGGGTCAACTCCAACAAACATATAACTTGATATAGCAATGACGCTTTCCTATTCGGTTAGGTTGTACCGTATACTTTAATGTGAAGTTCAGTAGGATTTACTTTTAAGGCTTACCGTAGTATCAGTTTCGGTTTTTTGGCAAACATTTATTAATAAAAAAGTTCCATTCTTAACAACATTTTGTAGGAGAAAGACGATCGTTTTCTCATAAAAAAATACCAATGCCTATATACATTACAATAAGAGAAAAAGAATCAACAAATGTACATCAAGAGGTACACGCCATAATTCAAGAATAAGTATAGAGAAAATTCATCAATGTGATATACAAGCTAGACTATTCTGCAAGAGTCTTAAATGGAAACGCAAAATGAATATTACCAATGATATGCTACACCACTATGGCACAAGTGGAGCTATACGAATACATGCGGTGACGTTAGTTTTCCACAACTCTTCACAAAGTTAGCAAGAGCTTGAAATTAAATGACGTAAGTATGGTAAATTAAAAAAGATATAAATAGCAAATGGTCGTTAACGAGACAACCTTCCTAACAGCTGCAGCAGTTGCATAATCAGTAGCGGTATTGTAAAGTTGACACCTTTGCCAGCTGTTACTGTTAACTGTTGATCGTTGCCTGAAGCATATCTCAAATTGAGAACGTGTAAACTTAATTGATTTCTTCTAAGAGAAGCTGGCACACGTTATGGTGAGAATCAGATGTTGAAGTAGTGGACCTCAGTATTCCGTCGAAAATACTTGGTGAAGGTACCTGGTCCTACCTCCAAATATATCAACTGCTAGTGTGAAGCGCATGTTGGGCAAAGTCCACTTGTTAGCACCGTCGGAAGTATCTAAATATTTTTTAAAGCTGACCATCAGTCAACATTTAACGTCCACGGTAGCAGTTTTTGCACTACTTCGCAAGACGGACCCCATATGAAAGTAAATGTGCACCGGCGGGGATCGAACGCGTGCACCTACGTGTTTCCTCCAGTCTCAAGGCGCATACGAATGCACCAAGCTCGAGCCGTTGGACGCATCTAGTTGACTGTTCCTTTTATCGTCACGGTCATAATTCGTTTGCTCGTAGATCAGAATATCTTGAGTAGAAATAACGCTTGTTGTGTGTATTGCGTTGGATTGGGAGGAGTAAGGAAGTACTTTGTTGGCGAAAAAACCTTACGACCATTTTGGTTAGTTTTACAGCGGATATTTTATACTGGTAAGAGGATACTGGGAGGACTGGGGTACGGGTTGAATTACGTATATTTGTATCCTTTCTAACGACAGTGAATTTTATCTGCAGTACAGCAACGATATGTATGTGGCGCTAAGTTTTTCGTTAATGTGAGCCCATAAACAAGTTACACAACGATTTGAAATACGTTGTAATATAGCGGTCATAAGCGTTCGTGAAGCGATGAAGGCAAATAGGGGTGATAACACACAAGCATATAAAATAAAACGTCAACCTCGGTGATTTGGCACATTCGCATGCGCCTTCAACCGGAGGAGACGCGTAGGCGCACGGGTTCGATACCTGCCGCTGCACATGTACATTTATCGGGTCCGTCTTATGAAATAGTGCAAAAAGCGGTACCGTAAATATTCGCTAAAGATTCGCTGATAAAATATGTCCTGAAATTATTTATTGTCGAGCTCGGTAACTTGGTACATTCGTGTGTGCCTTGCGACCGGAGAAGACATATAGGGGCACCGGTTTTATCCCCGCCGTTGCACGTTTACATTAATGGGGTCCGTCTTGGTCAGCTCTAAAAAAATAAAGCAATAAAGCAAGTTAGGGCACATCAGAGATAGACTCAACTGTTAACGGAATATCAAATGATGCGATGAATAATATGCGCGTACTAATGATATCTTCGTGATTAGAATTTTTTTCAATTTCTTCACTCTACAACTACAATACAATTAAGGATTGGAAATTATAGGTGCTCCACTGAAGCTAATTTTTGCAGAAGATGTACCATATATCAGTTTTGATGGAGCGAAGATATTAAACCATTGATCTAGATATATTATGTCCATAGTTTTTAAAAGTGATCTATAATTTGCTCAGAATAGCTGCAGATATTCGCAGTTTCGTGCATGAAAACTATTTAGTTCTCCCGTGGTAGGCTATCTTCAAGGAATATCAGACTATATTCAAAACGATCAAGACAGTAACCGTTTGGGTTAAAATTTATACAAACTTTATTGGTGTAGTAAATATTGCACGAAAGTTTTTTTCTCACTTGAGATAAAATAATTTTTGATAACGTATATTGCCTCTACAGTCGGTTAGGACCATGTTTGGATTGAAAGATGTATTTGTCCAAACCTTATCTAAATTAGGGCCAATGATGAGTACGCCAGCCATACAACAAGTAAAGACCACCTCCAGTTGCACATTGTTTGTAGATTAAGTCGGCACTGTTATCGTGTACAGCTCATGCGCTGGTATGACCCGCTCCTGTCGTGTATGGGTGTTTTTGTGATAGTGAAATACAATCGCACTCTGTAAATCTCTTCGAAGTTTAAGAAACGTCACAAGATTTTGAGGTGTGTGGTACTCAAACTGGACTATGTATGAAATAAAATATACTAAAGTAACATTAGTTTCAATTACTAGCGTATAAGTAAAGAAACTGTGCTGCAACACTGGATTCTAAAATCAATTATATTTGCTTACCTAGAACGTACTAAGAGTACAAAAACACACACACACACACACACACATATATATATATATATGATTGCGACGGTTATCCTGTGGGTAAGTGTCAGTGATAGTTTTCTTGCTCGTGGCTCTCAAATGCAATCGCATGATAATGCGCGGCTAGAAAAACAATCTGTAGCGACGTATATAATACTAGGGCGCAAAGAAAAAGATAGTGGATCTTTTCAAAAGAGAGCCTACATAACAGCCTGAGGCTATATGTAAGCTATTACACCCTCTGCACAGTTGGTTCAGCAGCTCTGATGCTATTACGTCGGCTGGATGGTTAACATTCCATTAGATGCACTTCATTGCTAGGTTGGGAGGCATCGCGACACGAATGGCCCCAGACAATCAGCCAGAGAAGAGCAAGGTGGAATCAAACCTGAAGGAGACAGCCAACCAGTTTGCCGTCGTTGTTGCCGCTAGCGTCCTTCCGGTGTTGGCCGATATTTGTGCGAATTTTGCTATTTTAGCTAGTTTTTTTCTGCACAAACCTTTTGCAGCAACAATCCAATTGCAGAACAAAAAAGCTTTCGCTTTCAACTGTAACATAGCACGCAAACATTGTGGCCACGTGTGACCGCCTCAGGTCTTCTACCCTCTCGCTGGCTTCTCTACAGATGCCATGCTCTGTACAACGCTCCAGTCGTCATGTCACCTGCTGCGGAAACGCGGTTTATCCGTAGTACCTCTTAGCCCTAATCGGTGGACCACAGTATGAAAAAAGTTTAATCCAGGACCAGAAAATACAATGCGTGTTTGCAGTCCTAGAATCGAAGTATATAAGCTGATGTGGTGTTTAGTTAGGCATTTAATGATTGAGTACTTGATGTGGTCAAGTGTTAGAGGTGCAGGGATGGTACACATAGCGCCTATATATACGTACTCCGTTTAAAAAATTATCGGTTAGACCGTGCAGATCAACATAGTCCGTCTGAGAAGATATGTTTAAACAGGTCTCAATATGATTGCTGTGTTTGAAAGTGGAAGATGCTTTAGAAAGAATATATAAGGGCAAGGAAGGATGCGCCATTAGAAGATATACCTTTGGAACACGTTGTCACCGAATGTAGTGGCTTCGCTTATATTTTTTCGAATTTGTCGCAAAATTTTTCTTGCTTGGTTGCGACTATAAAATTAATTCACACCAATCATAATATTATTTTTAGTAATATATTGCACGTTTTGTAACATAATAATACGCTTTATTGCCAAATTTTTTGTTATATTTCTGAAGCAATTCGCAAAAGTTGCAGCTTGAGAGATGAGACAATCGGTTGGATCATACGGTTTAAAGGGAGGTTGCCTTTACTTGTTGCTATTGCCACTGCCGTTGTTTCTAACCGTTGTAGACAACTTCGGCAAGCAGAATCTGATCCAACAAGGTTACTTCTTCGTTCTTTTTTTTCACTTCCTAGGCCTCCGCTGCTTGGCCACTATTCACCGCCGCCACACCTCTTCTAACCGATCGCTATTGATTTTCTGTTTGCTCAACACATGAAAGCCCACTGCTCTGGATTGGACTGGAAGTTGTCACTGGGTTATGCCAGAAGTAGCATCAGCAGACTCCATCATTAATGTGGGTCGATGTACCCTGACGTTGGAACGCTAGTTTGTTTAGCGACCAAAGCAAACAAAAAAAGACGATTGGTTCAACCGGAGCAGTGATACCAATTGCAAGCGCAACAAAACGAGACTGCTTCTGGGCCAGGATATTACTCACAAGTCTTGAAAAAGGAAAAAATACGGATAAAAATACGATGAACGAAAGACAAGGCCAAACAATGGTAGGAGATTTAAGTGGGAGTCTCCTCGGCCTCGGCCGGAGCCACTGGCAAGTCCCTGGCTTCGCTGTCGCTTGACAATAGGACAGTGGTCAAAAAGATGACCATCTGAAAGAGGAGAAAAGCGCAAAAGGAAGCTATTTTTGTTTTGAGGCATTATCCTCACCGCTGAGCAGATTTTTGATAAACGCCTAGTCCTGGACTCTCCATTGCCGCCTCTCCTTAGCCGGGTTTTCCTAGTATCGCAACCATGCGGGTAGCATAGGTCTCACGCACTACTCAGATTTATCTGCGTTGAATGGAACGTGCCCATAATATCACTAGGTTCGTAGGAGAGAGATACTAGCTAACATTTAACCGCGCATTAAATCAGAGAAAATACTGCGAATTCTAACTTTCTTAAATATTGCGGTTCGTATATACATTTCAACATTATAGGCTGGAACACCAGTCACATGCAGATTTTATAAATTTTACATGACTACCCATCCAAACCCTCAGTGCCGAAACGTTAACCTTTGCGCCATCGAACCACTATTGATTTCAGCCCTGATCGACACCTTAGTGCGTGTGCCTAATAGATTAAATAACAAACTTTATCGCATATATCTTTGTGGTATATATTTTTAGGGCTGACCATCGACCAAAATTTAACTCCATAATATCGATTCTATACCATAAATGTAAACGTGCAACGGAGGGGTCGAGGCCGTGCACCTACGTGTCTTCTCCGGTTGCAAGGCGCCCACGAATGTACCAAGCCACCGAGCTCGACTTTTTCGTAGTATACTTAGCTTTTTGCTCCCATTTTATGTATGTCTTGCAAAAACACTTGCAAAAAACACTTGCATCTAAGCTATTATACAGACGACCATGCAGAATGATGTTCATCTGTATAGCCACATAAAATGTAAGGGTTATATATTAACATTTACTGTTCACACGGTACTCTTTAATTAAACCTGGTCATGGATATGTAGAAATGACTGCCTTAACCAGCAATATTGTACTAAAGTTAAAGCACCTACCTTGCGTAGAGTTGCGTGCAACGCCTGTCGACCTTATTCTCATGTTCTTTGTGCTATCTACCGTGGTCGATTGTATACGCCAACTCTGATGTTATAATTTGAAAGGACGATCAAACGTTATTTTGTATACCCCTATTTTAGATCCTTATTTCTATACTAATCTCCCTTTTATACTGAAGGTGATTGTGGTCAACCATTAGAGTACATTGGAAAGACTACATTAACGTCGACTGCAGCCCCTGCTGTATAAAAATGAGGACGTCTTGGTAGAGAGAAGCAGGTTGAAGCAAAAGGGCGAGCGGCGGCTGTTGTCCTCATCGTCGGCGACCTTGTAGTCGTTCGTTCACGTCGTCGCCACCTCTATTGTCACCGCAACCACCACTTTTTGCTGATTTGCAACCTTCTAAAATAGCTGGGTAGTCGGTAAACGACGCTGGTCAAGCCGCCTCCGGTGGTGGTTACTGGAAAAAGAAAGGGAGTGCAAACGTTTATCGGTAGAAAGGGCGAGGACAGGGCCTATGTTAGGATGGTATATATTCCATATAAGACGTCGCAGAGAATCGAAGAAATCCAATGGCTCTACCGTTATTAAAGGACGAGTGATGACCGTCGATACGAAGGAGTGAACTGGCGCTGAGAGTACACCTCTTCTAACCTGGCTTTCAGAGTTTTCTTTAAGATAATGCATTTTTCTTCTACTAAAGTTGAATTAACTGTAACGTTGTTCTATTTTTACCAACTCTTCTCTAAAGTAGATTTAAACCTAATTTAATCAACAGCTATAGGGTAAACGTTTCGGCTCATAAGACTAAGACAGATAGTTGCTCAAATTAACGTAAATTATTATTACTGATTGGATGCCTACATAATTTCTATGCTTGAGATTTTGGCGGCGAATGTTTAAAAAATGATGTAGCGTTAAAACTGAAAACATCCTTGTATGAGTCCATGTGTTTTGTATTCTAAAATAACCTAATGTTTTACGGGTATAATTTTTTTAAGCTTCCACAATTTTCGTTGCCAACCACTTGTCTCTTCTGTGCTGATCATGTTCAAACTGACCTTTGCTCAAAGTGAACGGAACTTTTTCTTCTGGGTATTTGACATTTTCAACGGAGACAGCTAGCTCGTTCTCAAAAAGAGGCATAATTTCAGTATTGTATGTATTTCCCTTGTCAATTTTTGTTATTTTACACTGGGTGCGGGATTTTCTCATTTGGTACATACCATAAGAAAAGTAATATGACAAGGAGCTTTGGTGAGAAAACCCTTTCCATGAATTGCTAAAAGAACGACTTACACAGAGTTTCGTTATTAGTGGCCGTACAGTTTTACTGAGACATAATCAACGGTAGGCTTATTTCAGAACATTAGGCTGAAGATATACTGAACATTTATCTTAAAGGATGTATTTATTTCTATTTTAACGGAACGTTCCATCGGACATCTGTTTGAAATAGTTGACCCAGCCTACGCGTTAGCAGTGACTAATCCGATTTATTTTTAGTTTGGAACTCAGCGAGCAGATGGACAGAGCCATAGATGATAGGAAGAAAGATAGACGCTTTTCCCGCTTCAACTTGCATTGTTGCCGTCACTTATTTGGTGGCTGTGTGCGTTATTCAACAGCAAGCCAACCGATAGCAGGCAATATGGTAATGGTAAACGCGGGTGACAACCGTCGAAGTTCGCGTTTTGCTAAAGCCACTGTTTGCTTGCAAATAGACTATATTGCTTGACGCATATTCATAGCATCAAAATTATTTAGTGTTGCACCGTGTACATGAGAGCACTATGGTTACTAATGAGACAGTGCATCTTACCTAATGACCCCGCTTAATGCGATCTAGCCTACATCTTGTATGTCATTTATTAAAGATTAGGTGTGTTATTTGACCATACTTGGGTTCCCTTCGTATCAATATTAGTAATAATAACTGCATGTGATCTATTTAGTATAAAAGGTAATGGCCTAGAGCTAGGATTATGCATAGGTTCACGCATTGATTTTTAATTCGATTTGATCTGGGGGGGATTTAAAGACTCTAAGCGAATAGCGCTTTGAATCTTATCTTTCAGTGATCTTGTTAAAAATCATTCAACAATTTTGTAGAAAAACGCTCCTTTAATTTCTGTTACTACACTTATTGCATTCGTTCTTGCTAGAGTTGGTAGACCATCAGAGTTGGTAGATCATCAATGTACCTGTTCTGTGGAGTCGATCTTCCATTTAACAAAAGCGTCCATTTAACAGCGTTAGAAGTAGTATTCTTGTAAATTCTAAGAAGACGGATAGAAGCGACAATCGAAGGGGCTAGTCGACCAGGACGCGTTGCTTGTCTGCACTATTACTACGAAGGCTGCTCTTAGCCATTTTATTTCGTTTCGTTAAATCGCCTACTTCCTTCCAACCCCGACATCAGGATTGACAGGATGACAGGCAAAGCTACCGTGAACGTTAAAATGTTGGCTGACGATCAGCTCTAAAAGTATTTTCAGGCCGATAAACAAAGAGTTGCAATAGCATGTTTTTTTCACCGTTTCTCATTTCGATTTCTACTAATTTTAGAAAGAGTGTGCTACAATAACGGCACCTGTCTTCTAATTTATTTATTTCGTGCAAGTAGATATTACAATATTTTTGCGACCTGCATGCATAATGGTCTGTCAAAATGTTATCTAAAAATTGGACTATAAAATTGTCTTTGTTGAATGACAGTGCAATGACGTTAGTATGAATTATATTTGTGAAATCACTTTCGATTTGATGCCAATGTACCGTGTTCGTTGCTTTATTCAAATAATGAGTTCACACCTCTGCGACTTGTTGATTTATTTTCACCAAAAATCTTTTAAACTAATGTTCACCGTAGGTAGTAAACGTGTCGTTATTAGCAAAGCGAATCGATTCATGAAAGTGACGCTATGGCGGTATCATAACAGGTGACGGCCAGCACAGCTACTAGCAGGTCGTTACCAGACCTTGCGAATAAGAATACTTACATGCCCACCGTTCTAATCATGAGTCTGTTCTGTCCTCTTCGAATAACAGGCAAAAACAAGACATGTTTTTTCATTCATTTAAACAGAAGCGAGAAATAAGATGTTGTGCATAGCATTTGGTCCTGCCCAACTGATCTATTATTTCTGATTACCTAAAAATAATTTGCATGATCGTAATACTGGCGGGACCAGTAAAGTCTACTCAATAGTTGAGTGGATGACTGCTCAAATTTCTTGGATCGACTTAATGAACTTACTCCGCTTTTCCTTGGTGTTACTTGACGCATCCAACATCTCGCTAATGGGAAGGCAGGGTACTAATTCAAACGAAGTTAGGACTAATACAGTTACTTCGCTGGTCGATTTCTTCTTTCAAGGGAGTAGCTCCGTTTTACTTCAAGCTCTGTCACGACTTTCCTCGAAGAACCGCCAATTGGCAACAACCACTCGGTCATTTTAATTGCCTTGGTCAATCCAACGGACATTATTGATGGGGATGGCATTTATTGACGTGTATGGATGGCAAATGAAAATCGGAAAAAGGAGATTGAGGTAGATCCGTTTCCAATTAAGTCAACTAGGGGAAGATCTTAAATGGGAGCGAATGTTCAAATCACGGTCGAAGAAAAGCCTCTGGGAGGGAACGCTGTATAATCCTTAGGCTATGACACGGACCTTTGGTAAACTTTGCGATTTAAGGGACAACACTTCGCAAGTTTGCAAGTTCATTTGTTAGGGATATAAATGCTGCTTTGTAAGCGATAAGGCTAAGGAAGTGTCAGTCCAAAGAATTATGCACCTAGGCATGTGCTGCCCTAGTAAGGCTAACTAAAAAATATCTTGAAAGTGGTCCACCCATTATCACATGGTCTAAGTTAGCAGCATGCTTTTGTAATATATTCTAGTTAATAATGATATATTATGTGATATGTATTTTTATTATTCTGTCCTACTCTATGCCCATCCTTGTAACCATATTCATATTCTTCTTAACTTAATAATTATGATGTGAACTTAATTTTCTGTGTTGTTAACGACAAGCTGCCATTGTAGCATATTATTTAATGATGCTTTCCTGTATATATCATGTTATCTCGTTTCACAATCTGCAAATTTTTTCATACTCTTCAGTTTTGTATGTCTATTTATGTGGTACATAAGATTACCTAACGATTCCAGTTATTAATGGTCAAATCTATTGCACAAGGAACAAGGCTATGGCCTCTACGCATCTATATAAAAATCTATTCTCGGGTACACGTATTACCGTCATTGCCTTTTCAAATTGGCTGGCCCTAAAAAATTTAATTGAGAGTGAATCTATTCTGTATTTCTTGCATACACCGTAGTTATCTTTTTCTGCGTTTTGGTTATGTATATTGCCGGTCCGTAAGTCCAATATATCTGCCACGAACTTTTGGAAGTCTTGTGAATCTACTCATAAACGTAGGATTGTTATTTTCGTCTTTTATAGTCTCTTTCTAAGAGATTCCTGCGCAACCTCGTACCATGGCTGCTGTGTCGCTTTGTGTTCAAATTTTATTCAACCTGCAAACGGACTGCTGAAACTGCTGAAAATAGCATATGGCTCCGACTCTTTTCGTCATAGCCACATGTGGACTTTTTCATTCTTTAAATAGATGTTTATTCTTAACTCACTTGTCGATGTCATTAAATTGATTTCTACAGCATGAGTTCTAAGCACTTGCCTTAAACGATGGCCGCCGTTCCGACGTATGATCCGCTACCCTCATTTGTGACCTCCGATCTTTGTGCAAGATACATTGCACTTGTTTCTTTGATGTCGGCTTCGATGTCGGTTGCTTCGACCGATGCTGATTTGGCGTGGCAACAGCTGATCAAGTAAAATAAGAGTATGTTATCGCTTCTCGAGTTTGGGATCTAAGCATAAAAAGTATATCACAACCTTGTGAAACTGTCTAGTAATTTCGAAGGTTTTGCTGAAACATGAGCTATGGTCAAAAAACCCTCTTAATGGTAGTATATATACATATATATATAGTAGGATATATATATATAGTTGTTGATATAAAAGTGATATATACCTTATATTACTAACTAAATGTAAATCGTGTTTCTTAATTGTAGTATTTTAGGTGTTAAGCTTTACTTCTGTTATTTTTATCACTATAGAAAAGCTTCACTTTATTTCACCTAAACTTTATGAGAACTTAGGTGTAATACTTGCGGCTCCATCAGTAAACCAAAATGTGTGCAGCCTTTTATTATTATGTATGTACATTGATTTTAATGCTATATTAACACAAATAAGTACTTACATTTAGCATAACATCCACGTTTCAGGTAAGTGTGGGGAACCCCACCTCTAAAACATTGCTGTGGAACCCTATCAAATTGGTATTAGGCGTCTGGATCTGGAGTGTCGGAAACAAGTCATCATGTATGTATGACCACTAAATTGATTTTAACATTTATCTCGCATTCCAAAGTGTGTCCGACGTTTTAAAGATATGTTATCATATAACTAATCATTGCATTTCAGTGGCCAAATTTGGAACAAATTGAGTCGATAGGTGTGAACTGTCACCAGTTTGGTAAGAAGTCAAGTTATTATTCCGTTATTGTCACTTGTTGTGGAATTATCTTCGAGCACGGTTCTAAGATTGCTGTAATTAACAATTTGGTCAACTGGACGTCATTAATTTATATGAATATTAACTAACATATGAAATAGTAAACGCTTGGGTTATGGAAACGTGAAGCCTATAAGCATATCTCATGTTACTTTGTGTTGTTCGATAACTGGCTTTTGGTTCGTACCATGTAAAAAAAAATGAGAAAGAATATCTGTTTATCCGATTCCGCTACCGTATGATCGAATAAGGCAATTGGCGTTAGGTTTGTTCTTCGGCCTTTGCTGCTACCGAAATTTCCATTATTGCCTTAGTCCGCTGTTGATCTCAGCGGTATCGTTACCGATGCTGGGAGCTACCCAAATCAACGAGAGCATTGGGTAGACCATCTGTTTCTGTTTCGTGGCCAGGTCTGTGTACTTTTGTCGATTTTATTGCTATTTTAACTTACCAGTTTTAGTTGCCGAAACGATAAGGACGGATAATAAATTGTTTGCAATGCTGAGACCTAACGTGGTGTGGTAATCCACTGATTCGCTGTTGAGTTTAGTTAGGTTATATTCCTAGAGCAGCGTGTGCAGTATTGTCGATTTTGTTCATGTCTTCGTCATTTTTGTTTTTTTTGTAATGAGCTTTTATTTTGATGGTACTTTTTACGTTACCATCGTTAAACGCAGCTGCTTTTTTTGTTCCCTTCATTCTTTCATTTCTTCATAGCATTCGATGCGAAATAAAGTATTAAGGTATTGTCCCAGAAGAGGTTTTTGCTTGCGGAAAGAAAACAGAGCAATTTCTAAAGCAGACAATTCGTTTCTAATAGAACACACAGATGGATTTTTATTTATAGATGGAACATAGATGGATTTTCATCCATCGGTTCGACGATAATTATATTGATGAAATGGTGGTGATTGTGGATATATTTGTTCTTGTTCTTTGCGCCATTAAGGTGAAAGGGAACCCAAGAAAGAAGCCATGCGTTCAGTTACGTTTAGTTGGTTGTCAAGTTGGTGTCAAGACTGCAACGGAAGTTCTAAAGGAATTAACGGAGACATGATTGAGCATCATTAATTTCCTCACTGTCATAACTTTTGAGTAAGCAGTATCTGCAAAGTATCAATTATGACAAAATTTAGTTGTCCCAGTTTGGTTGCGAGTTTATTTTATCAGCCATCGGGTATGATAAAATACATAAAATCGTGTTCACTAAGGTTAGAAACAATGCGTATAATTCTATTTTCTGGCTGTTGAATATTAACCAAAAATACCTGCTTCTCAAGCTGTTCATGCTGTCATCATTGTCTTTCTTCTTTTTCAGCTGTTTTTAGAACATCTGTTTAGTCTGCGTCGAATCTTTTTCCAGGCTATTCTGTGATGTTTCACAAGAATTTTCGTTAGTTAAGTTTGGAAACTATCAACTTCATTCTGATTAGACATCTGTGGATATGTATGATGTGTGCGCTTTTTTCGTTATCGTTTCCTTTATGTCAAAGCGATTCCGGTCACCAAAGAATTCACGATTTTGAAGAATCATGAGAAGAATGAGTCGAAGATCTTCGCGTTTTTTTGTTCTTACTCGGGCTTCTTTCATGGCGACGTTCCGGGGTCACAAAGCGTCGTTAAAAAGTTTTCGAAAAAAGTACCACCGAGAGGATATCGAAGGGGAACTACCTGCTATTCGCCTGACGAGCATTTTCTCTTTTGCAAATAATGAAGAATAGGTCAATAACATTGGCGTATTATTTGGCGTTCTTCTTTTTTCAAGTGTTCTATCCCTCTAAATTGTATGTATTATATATAGCGCTACTTCCTAGAGGTACTGCCGTCCCATAATTTATTTGTTTATCCGTTTCACAGGCATTTTTTAAAAAAGATGACAGTTCTACGGACAAATGAGGCACTGCTTAGATTCATAAATAATCTTGCCTAAACTTGAGCTCGACTGAAGCTTATACAGCCAAATACATTATAAGGATATGAAAGTAAGTAAATGAAATCATAGCCATCACAAGCTTCTCTAACTTTACACTAGTTCCCATCGAACTGCAGTCATTGACACTCACATTTTTGTATCAGCTTCAGTTAGGCCGTCTCGAAGTTTCCAATGCGTACTGAAGACTATTTTCGGGGGACTCAAAATTAACAAAACCATTGCCAAGTACATACGGCCGGATATCTTTTCTCCAATTGCAAAAGATTTATTTAAAACTTGCCGACAATAAAGTAAAGCTAGGACAAACACTTCTGCCATAAGCCTGCACCAACTCCAAAAGCTGTCGAAAGTACAGCGTTGATAGGTACACAGAGCTATAGAAACTTATACAGGTATTCAGTCTAATAATGTAGTTATCATCATATATAATCAGTCATCATATATAATCGGTCATCTAATAGTATATCATCTGGCGTTCCACACCTCGTCCACGTTGAAAGCTACTTTGCTTCTTACCAGGACGAGGCTTTGTTGCTATTTGATACTTTTTTTCAAGACATTTGGCTTAGACTTTTTCCGGAAAAGTAGGAAGAAAATTCGTCATAGTTGAAGTCGTCTCTATGATGCTCTGTAAATACATTTTGCATTTGCATTATACCACACCGCACAAGCAGCTCCCGCACGAACGCTAGGTCAACTATCTAATACTGAAATGTGAAATTTCTCAGCAGAAAAAGTTACATTTTCACTCGTCTGTGAATTTGTTGCTAGTTTATGGTGTCACGTGCAACGAATCTGTGGAATTTGTTTCGTTAATATGAACATTTTGGCTGGTCAGTAGACAAAAATTCGATTTTCCACTGCATAAGAGGGTCTTCAAGTCTGAAATACGATAGCATAGACTACTCGGTCTTACGTAATATTTGAGAACATCAGAACTAAAAGTTTATTAACTCTTTCACCCCCTTTTTTTGCTTATTTCTCCATATGAGAGAAGAGGCCAAGTTATGAACGTCATGCTAAAAAATTGGGTTTTTTGTTCCCTAGTACGCAGCACAGGGTATTTCGCAATAACTCAGACGTCCACTATAGTTTTATTATTCAACAAGTATCTCACCAGAAATAAAAAAAGTATCGCACTGTCAACGTGGATTTGAAGGAAAAGTGGTTAAAGATCTTTCAGGACAATGGCTATAGAGATTATTTCATAAGATTTTTATTTGTTTGCTAAAAATGTCTTACCGAAGCATATCCCTTTAGTGTTCTAGTTATATACATCAGTACCTCCTAAGCTGCGTATAGCATTATTTTTCTGTCAAACTGCCCATCATAAAATCCAAAATAACACACAAACACAAACAGAAGGACCCTCCTGTTATATAGTAACTAATAATTTTACTCAAGGCAGCAACTTTAACATGAGGGTATGCTTGTAAATGTCATTGGGGCTCTTGAACAATTTGCGGATATGAACACCAGTGGCCGTCATATCTGTCTAAGAATCGATCGTCCATGTATAAAACTGTCTGTTCATTTATTCTGTCTGTCATTCTTAGACTTCTGCAGTAAAGCCTGCAATGCTAGTACCATGTGATGAGACTCCTACACACGTCGTAACTATAAGGAATGACAATTTAGGCAGTAATATTTCTTCGGATGAGACAAAAAATTTAGTGTTTTGCCTAATCCGAGCATATTTAATACATAAAGGGCGTTCCAGAATTATGCCAGTTTTAAAAATTTTTTAAATCATATGTGATTAAATATCTAGATCATCAGCTTTTTAACAAAGAAATTTGTGTGGCGTATAATTGGTGAATTTTTTATATTCGTATCGTCAGTTAATTTTTGAAGTAACGAGTATGTATGGTTTGAGTCCCGTTTGATTCTGAATGGAAGTATTAATTGCCACAATTATAGGGTCCATGTTAGTCCTCATGTGGTTACCCAGTTTATTACATGTGATGAATTAACGACTGCCTGTTAACCAAGTCATGATTTTTCCTAATAAGAATCATGTGCTTCCAATTTTACTAAGATTAAAGTTGGCCTCAGACCTGCCAGTTGTCATTCATGCTAAACCCAGAGAGTCAAATTGTTATTTTCTTCAAAAAAGTAAGCAAGTACATTCTTTCAATGTAAAACAATAAAATTAATGTAAAACTTTCCGCATGTATTCTTAATTTTGTGCATGTTATTCGAAGAGAAATGCAACTGAAATACCCCACGATTGTTTTTGTTGTCTTAATATATACCTAAAACATAAACATTAAAAATAATCATGAGAAATATGTGAGCAATAAAAAAAAACTTTAAAATGCCGTTGCTTCCTTTAGTCCTATTGTTTTCTCCTAGGTACTGCCTCGCTAAACCATGGAAAGCTAGTCGACAAAGTAATTTTTTTCTCCGAATGTCTAGTTGAAGAAGACGATGGCGGCTAGTGTACTGGTGCAATTACGATAGGACGAATTTACGCCTAAATACAACCCCGAGAAGTCGAAAGGGAAAACCAGGAGACATGGCAGTCAAAGAGAAGGGCAGGAAGGGAGATGTGGAAGATCCAGTTTCGTTGAAAAGGTTGTAGAGAAAAAACGACTCAAAAGAAGAGTTCTGTCATCTCGAAGGGGGCAGCTCTGATTAGCACTGGTTGATGGAAACCGTTTTTTTTCTTTTTCTCGTGTGGTTTATCGTAATTTTCCTTCTTTTCTTTCTTGCCCCCTCAATTCTTTGTATCAGTACATATCCAGTTGTACTCACATTTCTTTAGTTTTGAATCCATTCTTCTATATAAGTTGACACTCGCCAAGGGCTTCATATGGACCAAGCTTACATTTGCGCATGCACATTCGATTTCTCCCTATGATGTATCAGGTATTCGTGGGTTTTAACCATGTAGGAGATACGACGACTGCATTACATACAAAGTCCGACACTCCGTCGGAAATATGTCCCTTATACGTGTCTAGCTGAAGAGTGTCGTCTGGCTTGACTGCTCGAGATCACTGTGACGTCAGTTAGTCCAAGAATCTGTCCTCGGATTCAACTCACTCTCTACTCGTACAGGAAAGTTGTTCAGAGAAGACCAGCGATAGTGTACAGCCTAGTTTGTATCATATTTGTAGTCTTATTGCATTGCCCATGCAATTGCTGATGCCTGTGGTAACCGAATTACCAAATGCACTTAGTTCACTTATACACTGAAGAAAACTACAGATATTCATTACAAATTGCTCTTATTCTACACTTAGGTGAAAACAAATTTAGTATAAGAAAACGGAACGATTAATAGCTTTTACTTTAAATATCCAGTTAGAATTTTTCGCCTTTGTCACGGAATGAATTTGGTAAAAGCCATGATTTGGCAATTCTGGTTGCATTTTCAAATAAGTATACAAACCATCCTTATTACCAGTATTAAAATTAAACCTTCGATTAGTCATATTCTGCCGAAAAATCTATATCTTTATTTACGCCGAACAGGTATAATGTGTGACGTCAAATGGGATGGAAAGCCTTTGAATAACAAATAAAAGCTTCGAAACTAAGGTACGCATATTTTCATTTCTACAGAAAAATCGGCTTTCATTTGTTTTTCATATGGAAAGTTAAGTTCGATCGAACTAAAATTATGTATTAATGATAATAAGAGCTATGATGTGTAAGAATATATAAGTTCGTTTCGCTCCGTGAGTAAAAACAATGTAGATTGAAAGGCGTGTTTATATGTATATCAATCGCTATGCGTAATGCGGGGCCAATCAAATAAGGGCAATTGTCTTTCCGCATTTGTGATGTCAAAATTATCAGTGGCAAAAAAATCCACCTAAAACTATTATTCCCCTGACAAAAAGTTTTGATGGGCAAAAAATAAGAGCAATATAAGATTAGGACATTTCATACTTCATGGTAGCATAAGTTAATGTTGAATACCCGTTTATTGTACTTAACAAAGCATGCAAGAAACGTTGTGGAAACTTTGAAGTCTCAGAGTTAAACCGTACGAACAAAATTATTTTATTTAGTCGGCCACGCGCCTGTTGAAGTGAATTTTTAGTCTACATAAAAAAATTCGCTAACAAATATAACCTCTCTTGTACATATACAAACATGTTATAGCAAATATATGGGACCACCTTTATATAGCTATGTACAGTTAGTGGTCATCGGTTTATGTTATCGCCTCTTGTATTTCAACAGATATTTCCTGTGATATCTCAACCGACTAAAAAATTCAAATAAAGCTTTGTCCGGATTTAGGTCACAAACTTTGCAGATACCAAAAGAATAAAAAGAGCAAGCACTAAGTACTAAAAGAAGTCATCAGTAACGTATGAATATGATAGAGGCAGTTGACCGTTATTGTATCGTTTTTGAAGGCAGTGATGTATCATTTTGAGGTGGTCATTGAAGTTTGTCCGGTTTAAGTAATCATCCAGGAGAGATTGAAAGCAGGTTGAGATTCAGAACAATGCGAACAATTAGAGGTTTGTGATAGAGGCTGTACGACGGCTACACGTAAACGACTACCATGTTCAGTGTTCGGCGTCTCGGTAGTTATGGAAAGCTTGGATACAGAATTGTGCATGGAATAGTGCACGGAGCTACAAATGCTGTTGGTGGCCGTGGTCTCCTATTTGATTCATTAAAGAAGCAAGAATCGTCCGCGTTCATTTTCGTTTCTGGTCTGTGTATTAACACCGCCACCACGCGTCCTTACTACGTTCCTTCGGTTGCTTTTTTTCTAACAGCAGTGGTCACCACTCGACACCCATATGTACACACTCAGTCGACTTAATAACAGAGTGAATACATCAAACTCTTGGACGCACTCTCGGTGATTGCCATTGGCGTCACCTATACTATTATTGCTGGAACCGTTTTTGGCGTACGAGACTTCAGGCAAACTGCTCCAGTTAATGATCTGGCCGTCGTGACCAACGGAGCAAAGCACTATAACCTGAAATCGCCCTACATACACGAAAAACAACACAAAGATAAACGTAGTGTTATACTTTCATAGTAAACACTCCGAATCACAGAAGAACGCATCCTTTTATGAGCCAATTGCTATCATCCTTATTGATTCTGCTACAACCAAAATTTAATTTTACCACTGCATTACCACGGCATAAAAATAAGACTTGTGGAACAAACGGGATACATAATGAGGTACATCCCTTGGTAATAAAACCGTCAGTTCATATATTGGTTCAATTTCTTCAGTTTGCAAGAAAATAAATTTCACATTCATTCCAATGAAATCCACAATGGAAAAGCAGAGAATCACGGAGCAGAAAGTACTATTCTAGTCGCTTAAAACATCTTTTTTCATACACGTGTGATACACGTTACTAATTAGGAAGAGGTCTTCTAAATTGATTTGAATCGAGTTAAGTGAGAACTTGCATCGCGACGTAGATTATAGATTTGCGTACAATCAGCTTTTCAGCGATGGGGAAACCATATCAAGACTATAGACATTTTAGAGACTGAGATAGTTCTATTGAAACTTAGAAGGGAAAAAGTGACGACATCTAAAAAAACATTTATCTGTTTCTTTTTGTATGTTTTTGCATGAATTATTTCAGTGAGAATATTCATTAGAAATGAAGTGTTGTGCCCTTGTGGCTGTCTTCTGTCATTCTGACTCGTCTTATTGTAATTGCTACCTTAATTGACGTGCGAATATTCGTAAAGGGCTGACTATATTAATGCAGTTTAGAAATAAAAGTGGAAAAATGCGGTGCGAAGAAATTGCTTTACATTTTAACTGATGAAGGGGGCTTGGGTGACCCTAAAAATCGTAAGAATTTTTCGCCTAAATATGATCCAAATTATTCAGCGCAGTGCTATGTGATGTATCTAACTTGCCAGTAGTGTGCAGCCAAGGTTCAATATAATTCACTTCAAGTTAGTGGGTCTTAGTGGGTCTAATCATATCAGTTCTTTTCTTACTCGCATACCAGCTAAGCCGAACACTCAAGTCAGCAGACGCACCTATCAGAGAAGTGACCAGCTGCATATAACTGGTTGTTCGTGACATTCGTCTTTGGAGCGAAAGAAGCTATTATTAAGTAATAGATAAATAGTAATTTCGTAAGTCAGAAGGTGACGGCTTAGTGATTCTTACTTTTTGTCGCTGCTTGTAATGAATATTCGTGATCTACAAGCTTGTTAGGTCGCCACCTACCAGAATCATCTCCTAAGTAATGGCTTTTATACAGTCGAAAGCAGTCCAAAAATACATTAGCGTTATATGGCCATGTTACCCGATTTTGTCCTGTTGGTGAATATTTGCTAATAAATGACGCTTGAAAGAGAATAAGTCGTTTGTCCCAAAAAACCTTTTTGAGCCGTTTTGGTAATGGCAATACACGATTGAACCAGATCAGTCATGCCACATCCGTTGGAAGGTGGTGCGTTATGAGACGCGGTATATTTAGGACAATTATACTATAACGTTACTCTCGTGATCTACTTAATTTTAGGTTCATAATGACCTCCAATAGGCATGAACAAGACTGCCCGGTGATCGCATTCATTCTCAATGACCCTAATTTTTCGTTTTAGGCCAGAGCTCGCCTGTAAGGTGTAATAATGCTCATAATTGAAGTGAACACACTGTTAACGGAGTTGGAGCCATTACTTAAATAAATTATTTTGTCTTTTAATACTACGGCCTCATGATTTTAGTTGTCACCACACATTAAGAACGGCCATGGTGGTATACGTTATACAGACGTTAGATCCTAAAAGTATCATATGTATGCAACTCGCCGTCTATACAGCCATCAGAAGAATTTCAAAGCACTAGCTTCGGCTTGCAGATAATAAAGGGGAATGCTTCTCAATCATGCTAAATTATTATCCTCAGAAGTTATACTAATTCTGAGGCGGACCACTTTTGCTGGACCTACCCAATATTTTGTCAACATCGGAAGAGAATGTTGGTGTGAAAAATGTTAGTCGAATCGTAGAACTTAAAAATCGAGTAGAATAATATTTGGAATGAACTATAGCTAAAGATGGTTGAAATTCAGTCTGTAATTTTGTCTTACACCAATAACGAGGCCTAATATTTATCTTTTTACAGGATTAACAATGGGCTCTAATCGACAATTGGTGGGCTCTTGGAGGACGCTACGAAAGCTTTCTTATGTCGGACTAACCTGGATGTGTATTTGTTACGTCGCATTCCGTTTCACCGCGGGTGATCTTTCACAGGTAACTGACATTCGATTCACTTCTAATAATAAAAAAGCAAGGTATTTCCGGTTCTCCCTTTTTCTACTATTCGCCCTGCGAGAATGCTTTATTGTTTCGAGTCAAAGCTAAGTTGTTTATTTCTGCAGATATTCGCAGGCTATTTTCGATAAACTTGAGTATTTATTAAAATAAATCTCTTTATTAGTCCGTAATTATAATGCTAAGAACAACATCATTATGCACTTAGGAGGTTAGTATGGCTTGACAACGCTATTTAAAGGTACACTGAAGGGTCCCTTTCAACCGTTTCAAATGTTTTGTTAGCTATTGAACGCATTGTCAATTACATTTTTCACTGTTTTTAAATTCGATAATTACGTGACTTTTTCTCGATGAGTGCGAGTAATATATGAGCAGCAAAAAATGTTGAGTTAATTTTTGTTGATAAACAGTCGCTGAGTGTTATACTCAGATTTATTTTGGTATAATTATTTCTGCCGCACAAATGATTGATTCCTTAGTACTAGCTACTGTCCGGCATTCATTTGAGGTTTAGACATGCCGAGTGGAACACTAAAGCTCTTTTCCATATTATAATGGGTGTTAAAAATTTATCTTAAATTTTAAGGTAGCGGACACAATAAATGGTAAGAAAAACGTTAACTTGTAGTCATGTCTACGCATCCCAATGAAACATACGTGCAGAAGGTTGGTTTTTTTAAAAGCATTGCGACGGCGCAGAACTGTTTTTAATTATAGTCACACATGCAACACTAACATTTAGTCTGCTGATTATCTATAGATAATGTACAAGTATTAGGGCCATTCACAGATGATTTCAGAGTCGGATATAACAAGCACTTTAGTTATTAGGAAATTAATGTATTAATATCAGTCCATAGACGAAAATATAGGACAGGCGAATGATGTTTTCTTTCTTACACTCGATTAATCTAATCTTTCCGCACCTCCAGAAGAAGATTATATACAGATCAGAGTAACTATATTTGTGTTATAATAGGTCTCAAATCACAGGAGAAGAACGAGTGATTTATTCTGAAGTGGATATGAGGAGCCTACAGATAAGAAGAGGCCATGACATCAATATAGATAATGAAGCAAGTAACAAACAAAGGTGTAAAATATTAAAAAACTGTTTTTTATAAAATAGTAATAAAATTCAGTACTGCTGAATTAGCGCAATTAGTTAGTGACATACCGTATACATCTGTCGTTTATACATTTCAGAACCCGTTCTTGGGAGTTCCTGCGCAGCGAGCTTTACTTCAAAAAGTTCAACAAGAATCAATTATAGCCGATCCATTTACAAATATGATCCCCCAGGGACCCACCGTAGCCTCTAGCCCATCCTCGGCCCCAACATCCACTCCTTCAATTGGCGTTATGAACCGTGACGTAAAGATAGACAAAGATTCGAAAAATATCGACGATATACTGACTCAGTTGAAAGAAGTTTCCAACATTCCCTACGCATATTGGGACCCTAAAATCGCTAAACCACCTATCGCGGCCAAATCTTGTGTAAAATATCCTCCCCTGTATGATTTGCAATTTAATAATCTTTACTGGCAGAAGTTAGATACAAACAATGGGTCTTTCTACATTTATGGAGCCTACCTTGATCGACGGCAAAGGGTGGGAAAAGTTCCGCTAGTGCGTGTTCTATCCATGATTGACCGTATCAAACCGCCTACAATCTATTGCCTGCAATGGTACGAGAACGCGTCCATGCCAGTTGTGTCATTGGCTTCGTTCACCTATGCCTGGTACTCAAAATGGGGTAACTACAAGGACGGCTTTCTACAACCCTTTATTATTAGCTGTCCCTCACCTTCACAGAAAGGTCGATCGCTGTATCCCTCTTCTGTGTCATTAGTGGAACGACAGTGCACCCCGCCTACAAACAACATCAGAGTAATTCATAACGTACCAGAAGTAAAACAGGACTTTGCAGTATGTGTTAAAGGATTGGACTTTCTTAAAGATGATCTGAGTGTACGACTCATTGAATGGGTTGAGTTGCTTAACATACTTGGTGCTAAGAAGATCTTTTTTTACGAGCTCGAAGTTCATCCCAATATATCAAAGGTTCTCAAGCATTACGTTAGTAAAGGTCTTGTAGATAACACTCCTTTGACGCTCCCAGGAGACATGCCGAATCTTCCTGCCTTACGGCACCAATTTCTTAAGCAGCGAATGAATCACAAACGACAAAACGAGCTTATTCCTTATAATGACTGTTTATATCGCAATCTATACTCGTACGATTATCTGGCATTGTTGGACATCGACGAAGTGATTATGCCAATAAACCATGTTGACTGGGCAAGTTTGATGAAAGAAGCCATACAACCGCTGTCTCTCAAAGAACATAATTATTCGCGTGCAAGCTACAATTTTCGTAATGTGTATTTCATGGATGACATGATTAAAGGAGAAGAAATGAAACATGAAGCTCACGAAGTAGGTATTCCACCGTACATGCACATGCTGCAGCATGTTTACCGAGCCAAGAATTTCACTAAGCCCCATGCATACGTCAAGTGCTTTCATGACACCCAAAGAGTAGTGTCACTGCACAACCATTTTCCGTTGAACTGTTTCGGATCGTGTACGACGTTTAGTGTGCCGCCGGAAATCGCCCAGTTACAACATTATAGAAAAGATTGCGTGGGTTCACTTAAGAAGAGTTGCGAGTCAGAGTTTAAAAGTAGTACAATACGTGATACGACGATATGGCGATATAAGGACGAACTTATCACACGTGTTTCGACTACCCTTCAGATTTTGGGTTTTTTTGCTAGTTAAAGGAACTTAAATGCTTTTCAATTGGAAAATTATTATTATTATTATTATTATTATTATTATTATTATTATTATTATTATTATTATTATTATTATTAAAGTTTCTAATTTATAAGAAAGTCTGTGTCAAATAAGGTAATACAAATGGTGCATACATATGTTAACATAAGCGCCAATAAAGGAAACCGCACGTCAAAATAGCAAGGAAATAATGTTTAAAGATGTTTTTGACTATGACACAACCTGTTTAAAATTTACGTGTGCGAGACTTTGTACATAGATTACCGCGGTAGCTGGAGAATGAATAAGAAATATAGCACGTTAGTATAATGTAATTTATAGAGACAAGCAAAAATATGAAAAATGCTGTGTTAATAAGTTGAAAGAAAAATGTGTTAATCACAGGATTCTTAGTTTCTTTCTTACCAGGTGTATTCAAAGATATCGGACACATGAATAACACATTCATACGTAATCGTTAAGTAGTTAAATCATTTCCTTCGCTATCACGTGCAAACCTTTACTTTCAAATATTCAGTTCGGCTAGCTATGTAGAATTAAAAACGGGGCTCATACAATGGCCACTTATGGCTGACCTTTCAAAGTATTCCTAGCGGCGATTAAACAGGTAAATGTGAGAAAGAGACGTGAGTAAATAATGTTGGCCACCTTCGATATGTTGATGGTAACATTGGTGAGCTAAAATGACAGATAAAAATGGCGGAAAGAGACAGAGTGTATATAGTAATTATTTTCATGAAAAACTAAAACTTAAACAAATATGAGAAGGAATGCGAGAATAAAATGTATATTTTCATGTAAGAAAAGTCTCTGGAATAACTTTTCGAGCGTTGTAATAAACATCTTATGTGCGTAGTGGTTTATTACTCACAATTAAACTAAACATCAACTTTTTATTAAATTATCGATGTCCTACGTATTCAAATAATGAAACAAAAAAGGTAATATTATTTTCAGTATTTATTGTTTGACCGAGTCGTCTAGTCTAAAGGGTTTACGCCACTTGCGTTTAAAATTTTGTAGATGTACGTCTTACAAATCTGTTGGATCCGCTTCTTAAGTTTTCTCCCTGGGATGTCGAGTGAGAAGCAGATCCCACGGCATACAAACTCACATGACAACAAGCGACCGATTAAACCGAAAAAATTTTTATAAAAAAAAGTGTGAGTGAAGTGAATCTAGATTAAGAGATAAAGTATGGAAAGAATGTGATAGACGTTTCTGCTACTAACGAATACAGAGACCTAAACACACAACCAGACAAATGGACAAGGTAAACTCAAAGTAGAAGAAAGTTACATTGAAATGATATAAAAGTGACAAATAAGTAAATCCAATCGAGCATTCGTACTGCTTGACATATCACAAGTGACCTGGAAAAAGTTTAAATTTGTTGCTAATGGCTGGTTGTACGAAGAGTTTAGTGAAACAAAGACCGGTAGATTAGAAAAAAAATGAAGAGAATACGTAAAAAAGTTATAAACAATGTACTGATTAATATAATAAAGTGATATTCTTGTTAGAAAAATAAAGAGAAAACCTTATGCAGACCTATTGTGCCGCCATTCATTGAGAAACGTTGCATAGCAGATGTAGTATTAACATCTGATAGAGTATTACTAATCATACTAGTTATACGTTAGTACCGAATCGTAAGTTTCAGCAGAGATATAATATTACATTGATTACTCTTACGGTAATTCTAATTCAAGACCGACCCGGCCGTAAGAAACAAGCTTATAATAGGAGTGAAGTTCAAAGCGTTTAAAATCAACGCGCCGATTATTGGTCGCAGACTGTTTTTCAGAAAATTTTATTTTTAAAAGCTAAGGTAAAGTTTAGGTAAGTGACTCTACCAACGATATTATTTATCTAACTAGTACTTAATATACCTGTCTCCAAAAAATTTAGTATTACCGAACCAAATGTCAGATTAAAAAATGAAGAGTAAACTAATTATAAACAGTTTTTTTATCAGACAATTAAATCAATTGATAGAAAATGTTTTCGGAAGCCCAGTTATATTTGGTTAGTATTCGTATGGGCTTAAAATATCGCGTGACACATCGTAGCGCGTGGATAAATTACAGTTAAACAAATAATGGAGTCCTATTTTTCCACTTGCTTTTACCGGTTTTACAAATACTACCACATTATAAAATTGGGTGAGTTTGGAACAATTGCATCGGCCTGGCCTGTATATTACACAAAATATATGAAGAATACGGAATTATACGAAACACTAAAACATTTTTAAGTAAACTGAGTGTTTGTTATTTATACCCAACAGTAAATTTGGAAGTTCTCTTCATTTATATTAAGTTCACTTTACTTGTGTCCTGTCACTGAAAATGCACATTTTCACGGAAAACGATAGAATCCACGAGCTATCGCAAATAATGATATCTTTCTATGACAATGTAAATTTCTAAAGGGCAAGGCAAATACTCCAAATATTTAAATATATTTATTAAAGAAGGGGGTAGTACATATCCGAATGATGCTATTTGACATGACTAATAAGTTATCGGGCCACACCTTCTTTTGCTTCAACCGACCCATTTTAGCCACTCCAGTTGGTTCTATCGTGTATCGAACAATTTTTACCTGCCAGTTATGCTTCGTAGATGAGTCATATAGTGCCACCATTCATAACCACGATAGCCAAGCAGATGCGACTTCGATTACCTTTGTAAGCTGCGGGAAAATAAAACTAATTGGGGAAATAAAAGTAGTACTAGTTGTATAGTCAGCTTTTCGAGTATTTCCGTACTAAAAGAAAGATATTGTGAAGAGAAAAGTCGTACCAAAGGTAAGGAACGAAAGAGATGACATAGGGCACTCAAGATTCAGTGAGCTTTTAAGTAATATCATGGGGAAAAGATGAAAGTACCAAGGAAGTTCCGTTAAAGCAAAGCCCAGCGTAAACAACACATGTGAAGACATAGGATGAGGAAAGCTCAAAAGTGAAGCTAAAAATGTTGGCGCGCCGAAGTCATGCCAGAAGACTTGACTGTGCAAAAATATGAGCATTGTCGACAGCACCAACGGTAACAAATGGTATAAAAGGTCAGACGTATGAACGAACCATTTCTTTACAACCTGCTCCGAAACCAACGTCCAAACTTAATTTGGTGTACACATGTGCCTTCTGGCACAAATCCTTTGATAATGCGCAAACGGCCCAGCGACAACCATGCTATGAGAACTCATCCGCAATCTCTATTAGATGTCGCTTGTGGCAAATAATGAAAAGTAATTCATCATAGTGTTATCATAATTTTGTACGATTTCCTGAAAGCAGGAAATACGTTTAGAAAGTTTCTTAATTGTATTCACAATATGAGTATATGGGAATAATGGAGTTCTACTACAAACAAAAATTCGGAGTTTGTTTGGTTGAGAGTCATATATTTTAGTCTCATAAAAATTGACTGTATATCTGTAACATTTAATTTATTCACCTTGACATGCCCAATTGGTAAAGTATATTTGCCTAAAGTTTTTACGTTTTCTTTACCATCTTTAAAGATAATATGAAAATATGAATCTCTTGCTTTTAGATTGACACTAACGGCCTCGGAGATTACAAGTGTGCCAATTCATGGAAAAAATCACGCAGAATCGCCGTGCTAGTTGGTACAACGTTATCTGCATTTTTAAAATTGGCATTTTGAAAGCCCGGATGAGCTTCATCTTTAAAAATAAATATTTATGAAACTTAAATATAATATGTGGAATCGTGAATATACTAACAAATATGTAATGATATTAAATAATTACAAATTGGAAAACTCTTCAAAGCTGCACGTATACTGCGAATCAGCTTCCATTTAATAAACGTTTTATCAATCATATTACTGGCATCCTTCAGAAAGATAGAATAATGCAAATTTTAGAAGCAACGTCATAAACGCAGCATTTTAAACCAAGGGGCATTTTTACAAAAATTCTTCTGATGAAAAATAATAAAAACGCGTCCCTTGCATCCATGTTCCTCCATATGAGGCTCTTTCTGTTTCCTCGAAGCAAATGTGATTTTCGGAAGCATATATTGTGAATGTAAGTAAAAGCACCGACAGATATTCAAAAAGTTTAGATGTCTTCGGCTTTTTAGAAAATAAAATGCCAAATCTATTTACTGTATGCTACAAAGAGATCTATAAGTAACAAAATGATAATCAACTACAGACTGCGCTAATGATAAGCAAGTTTGTTAGGAAATTGGTTTCCCTAACGTAAGTATTTCGTTTTGGTTCTCTTAGAATGCCACCGTATTACGCAACGGTAGCATACTATTGAAGATAATAAGCTTTGGAACAAAACAAAAACGAGTGCTTATAACAAGTCGAGATAAAGGGGGTGTGCAGTAGCTAATATTAACTTAACACTATTAAAATTGAGCAACACTTAGGATACAGGCACTGTCAATGTATCGCACTGAGCAAATGCCACCTTTTCTTAGTCATATGACATTCACAAATCAGTTTATGAAATTAGTACTTAAAGTTATCCGACGAAAAGTTATTAAATCCGAAATTTATTAAAGTTTATCCGACTCTTTCATGGTTACGAGAACTAGCAGCCTAAGACTACAGCGGCATCACAAATCTAAAGCTTTTCATATGGCACTCTTTGCTGCCTATTTAATGAAATGTTTTATAAAAATATGACTATATATTATGTCTTATGTATGTACTAAAAAAGCCTTAATTTTAAATTATAAATAATTTATGATAAAAAGGATGTGTTCTATCCAAAAGAGTAGATGGTAGTTACCTGTAGGTTCTGATATATCATAGTAATTGGTGCAAAGATGCTTAGTGCCTTAAAGTATTTGAACATGATTTTTGTAAGGAGCTATTATTGCCACTTATATAAAAATATTTGCAGTCATTTACTCATGACAGGTATCTTCACAAAATTGCGGTTTCATATCTCTTGGTACACATTTGTGTATGGCTCTAACGGTGCTTAACGATGCACATAAAACTATTAGAATACATTATTGTGATCGTACAATAGAAATATCAAACGCAAAAGGCGATGTTATAAACTCAGCCGTACGGTGACGAAATGGAAACTCATGCTGTTTTATGAAGTATATGTGTAAAGTAGCAGCTCCATTTAAAACAAAATACAGCGCTACGAAAGACAGAGTAATACTACGCAACCTCTATTAAATATTGTTTTTATAGTTACAAGTTTTATGACCAAAAAAGGCTTTGCTTTTGCAGCGCAAGGGTTGCCTTGTCGTATATGATATTGTTCGTTTTCTACCTAGAACTATGTAAAGTGAAATAATAACGGTTCGGCTTCAAAATGAGTTGATTACCCCCAAATCTAAGCAGGAACGGCATAATGAATCTTTGAATGCACCATTAGGATTGGATCATCGGTGAATTTCAAAGGGAGTGCCCATTCACTCTTTTATCTCGTCTGCTATTTCAATCTGTGCTTCATTAGACTGAACGTAGTGCTGAGAGGTATTGAACTAGATTGAGGAAAGTGGTCTCCCTTTATATTGTGTCACGCCAGTTCCTGGTGTTTTTTTGCGTAGTTACAATAACATCCTTGATAGAGATAGTATTATTTAAATAAAGTATATGGGATAGCTTATGGCTGCAATTACACAACACTTTGCCAAGTAAAGAAGAACAAAAGGAGTGCGTCCTGATGCTTAGGGAGCGCTAAAAGTTTCTTAAGCAATAATGTGATGGTATTGAGTTTTTGTATGAACCACCTTGAACGTAAGTGATGTCAGCGTACGCGAGTCGACTATTTAACGAATATAAAGACAAAATAAATGAAAGTTATTAGTACGGTATCATCACTTGATTAAAAATTTTAAATTGAGATACGAAAAACTTCGAAATTATGCTACCGATATTGTTAAATAAGTAACAAAAATAGTGTTCCTATGCTTTATATAGACGCTTTATGCATGCGTTGTTGCGTAAACACTTCGGATAAACATAGATCACATACTACTGGAACCCATTCAGGTAGTACGTATCCGAAGTAGTGAACGGTATTATATGTATCTTTCGAATTTGAAATCAGCTAATACTTAACGTTCACATCATCGCGTTTCTATTACTGTTTAGAAGATGATGACAGTACAATTTTGTGAATACAATGCTGTTTGTATCATCGTAAATATTTTATCAGACTTGACTGGTCGTTAGGTTCGCTTCCTCATGCCCTGTCAATGGGCATGAGTCAGCGGAGCATACCTAACGAGCATATAATGTATACAGTATGCTAGTGTTCTTATGTTGTATGATTGTTGCTTTGTTATTAACATCTTCTGCTCTATATACGGCTTGTAACAAACTTGTTTTGATCAAATTTATGTATTGCTCGGACATTTCAGTGCCTTATCTAAAAAAGCACATAGACGCCATTCATTGAGTCTAAATAGGGTTACGACTCTTATCAAATCAGCATAGCTGATGTGAAAATGTATACCATCTTATGTGACTTGAGCATGATCAGGAACTTTGTCATATGAAGAAAAAAAAACTTTTGCGGTGGACAAGCAATAATTGCTCCCTTTACTAAAAATGAGAGAGTAAATGATATCTTTTGCTTAATGGGTCGCCTTCATGCTGTGTAGGTAATACGCAAGTGCAATTCTATGATCTCGTAAGTATTTTATTGTACTCATGCAAATGTTTTTATTTCATATATGTAAGTGTAAATAATGGTTAACGACCGCCTATGGTCGGTCGTATAGCGGATGAACAGAAACAAAATTAAGTTAATATTCATACAGTTAGAACAACACCCGGCGACCCCTTTCCATGATATTTCACCACACCCGAAACAGACCGCGATAGGTGCTTCCCGAATTTTTCACAGGTATCTATTCCGGTAACTATTTGGTTGTGGTAATGGCTTAGCTGTCCGTGGGTTATTTCAAATAACGAGCAAATTTCCCCGGTAACTTTCTGGTCCGTTTTCCTACGTATCTTTCTGCTTCCCATTCAGTTTTCATCTACCGCATTTGTCTTTATTTTATCGGTGGGGTTTAGGAAGGAGACGTCAATTACGTCAACTGATGGTCAAACATTACGGTTCTGTTGCGGACTTCTTAATAGCCATCTTTCGACTTAGTCCTCACAGGCGTGCCCTGACATACTCTACAAAGTCCTTCAAGCGCGCTCTTTGATTTCTTTATGAGCAATTTAGGCTGCGCTCTAATAGCCCTAAGAGCTTCTGGCAGCTGCTTCTGTTCTCCTGAAACTCTATTAGTTCCTCCAAGGTCCCCTTTTGGTTGTGACATACTCGTTCCTAGCGGAGTTATAAGTGGAAGGGCGGAGCTGCACATTTGCGAGCCGCTTCCAGGGTTCTCTTGAGGTCGTCTTCATCTGGACATTATCTCCGCTTCCTTTCTTGGGTGAGTCAAGGGAGAGATTCCTGAAGGGATCCTTCTGTCAGACTCCTCTTGCTCCTCTTCTCGTATAATAGCTGGAGATCACTTAGTGTCCCCATTCCGCACAGTGTTTGCCAGTCCATAGAGGAAGACGTTACGTCTTCTGAGACGACTGAGAAATTGCATCTTTATATTTTGAGTGCGTGTCTCTTGGCTGGAATGTGGGCGTGTTGCTTTCAGCGACCGTACTCTGAGCCATGCACGGACGTTCTCTCTAGTCGAAGCCTAATCTGGGACGGTAGCATCCACACACCTGTGACTCGGATCGTTTTGCCCCAACTATGGATTCAGAAACATAGCCGAGATATAAAACACTAAAAAATTGTTTCATTTGAATATTTTGGTATAGATAACTTTAATATAATTACATCCATCGTACTTTAGGGTTAAAAAAACATCTGCAGAGTTGGTTTCTGTTGGAGAGATCATTGGAATTATAACTAGAACCATTAGACACATAAAGATAATTCATACGTTGTGAGTTGTGTAGATTTAGAAAAGGCTGCTATAAAGACTAAAAAAAGATTTTCCTAGGACTAAAATTATAACATCACTCTCTAGATGATAAAGATAAATTTTAGCTCAAAATTTCATCTATTGTGGTGAAAGTTATTACTGTTATTATTATTATTAGTTTTTGTATTGCTTCGCCTTTCTGTCTCTTAGGCTAAAATTAAATGGTAGTACTATTATTATTATTATTATTATTATTATTATTATTATTACTAAATATTGTACCAATGCTTCAGGATAGATAGGCTAGTGAATTTACAAGTATTGGACACCATAATTGTAGTGCATGAGTCAATAATGAAACACTGATATATGTCTTTGTTGGCTTCTAGTCATCGAGGCGCGGAAGAGGGAACATCCTGTTAGAATGGCTGAACTCCAGATGAAAAAAACTAATTTCGAATAGATCGTATTTTCTTCTATGGATTATAGTTGATGAATATTCATTCAACATAGCATACTAATAAGACTTTCTAAAGCCACGTTTTAGTAGTGGACAAAAACGTCGTTATTACTTTTTCCTCTAGCCGCAGCGCCTGTGATTCTAGTCTCTTAGTGCCTATTTTTAGGTGTTTTAAAGTTTACATGTACCGTTGTGAAGGCTCTCCTGGGGCATACCGTCATGAGAGCCGTTTTGTATACTCGGCTTACATCACTTGTGTACTCATCAAACATTTACTCAATCCTATATATAGCTTGAACATGTAAATATTTCAATAACGACATATGACAAGAATTCAGTAGAATATAAATAATCTATTGAGGACGATCGTCGTCCGGTGGCGAATGATCTCCGTTGGCTTCTTGGCACGCTACAGAAGAAGATTTAAAATGCTTCTACGACTAACTTCTGAACTAAAAATCTTGTTTTAGTCATTCGAAAAGTCATATTGTGAGCAATATAAATTTTAATATATGGTATTAATCTGCGACGATTTTGCTGATGGATAAAGGTAGTGGTGCCACAAATTTTGTTGTCTTTTCGGGTATACATCAACTAAAACAAGTATGGTCAACTTTATTGTATTCACAAGGGCAATAACAAGCGAACGAATTTAATATCATCCTATTGGAAAATAACGGTACCCACGACAGAATTGCGTACGAGAGATGACGTGGTTAGATTCGTTTTGGATACTACTATGCTATTTATGTTATCGCTAACCTGATAGAGCTTTCCAGAGAAGTTCACGAACGATGTAGAACGCATCTAAGATTTCGAAACTTTAATAATCATATTTGATTTATTAAAATCATGTTCAAAGCTAAACTTGATGCCGCGTCTGTTACATGGAAATTATAAATTATTTACCTAAAGTATACTTCTTGAATAAATATATAAAGGCAAAATAGCATCCTACTATAAGTGATATAAACGATGATAGACGTTGGACCCTAGAATGTCATCAAATCGAACCTTGTCATATTGAATATACTGTAAAAAATACCGTTCAAAACAATTAACATAGGTGAGCAAAGATAACAAAAGGAAACGGCTTTATTACCTGAAACGTTTTCTTCATTTGTGTAGCTAAGGTGCTTTTTTCTATATTATAGTTATTAAAGTTACGGATTGATTTCTGTTGCATTAGGCAGTCATCACCTTTTTTAAAAAATCGTATATAGTAATTAAAGATCCTACAGGAGTATAAGCGGGATGCCTACTCCTGACGGGGATTAAGAACTTCTGTTAAAGCATACACTTCGCATAGTTATTATGCTATATTATGATATACTTAACCTTTTTACACTCATATCGACAGCAAAAAAGCAAATATTTTCACTCAGCATTGCGCGCATTTAACTGTATTAAATAGCGTCATTTTGGCACTACAGGACAAATTGCTATTCTAGTAATGTCTATCTAGTAATGATGTCTGGATAGTTATCTAGTGAGTGTATTTCCTGAGTTGCTACTTGCTCTTCTGATATGTTGACCTAGAGAACCACTGATAGATAGAATTATGAAATTTGTTTGTTAAACTGTGAACCTGCACCTAGAGGCATTGACACTTGTAAGCATGTACCAATGAAATTAAGGTATTTAGTTGTGTATAGTGTTGTACTCTATAATCCCCATGACGTGTGAATGTATTACGCAAACACAAAAACAAATTCAGCCAAAGTGCTAAGTTGTAGAGATCAGTTTTAAACGTTACTAGTTTAGCTCATAAATTGTTGACCACTGAATTTTGAAATTGAATGCAAAACTATTCTATGGTTATGAATCATCGCTGAACAGCTAAGCCGAAATTGACTACCACTTTAAGCAATGAAATCTACAAATTCACGGTGTTTAACGGCGAGTTAAAGGCGCATATATGGGAAGCCTGTTTTGAGTATTGTCACCTCGAATTTCATATTAAAATATTTGTCCTCTGAAATATTAAATGTACAGCAGTAGCTTACAGATTCCTATAGCAGATTCTGCAAGATTAACGCTTTCCGTCATTGTCATTTTTCCAATGAAGTAACTTTTGGTTTACTTCTCCTGGGAAACACAACCTGATTGGGCCGACCTCACGCCTTGTCATAGCTTGCGTCCTTGGGCACTACCATAGATCTGGGTGCAGGTGTATGCTAAATTTGCAACAACGGAATTGAAGCTTAGGCAGTCTGTTGCCTAGCTCGATACGGCTGTTGGCATTCTTCCTTAATAATGGCGTACGCGAGCGTGTCAAGTCTAAATGGCGCGACAATATATTAAAGTGAAGGAGGAGAGAGAAGAAGCCTTCTATCAGTCCCAGTCGAATAGAATAATTACAATGTGAACGACAGGAGATGTCTAAGGGTAATTTAAGGGCCTCCAATGTTTTTTGCGTGGTCAGGCTTTCTCCACAGAACGCTATGATCTTTTTTTGCGAGAGCTTGCATCGAGGGTACAATATAGAACTCGATGTTGTGAAAAGAAGATGGTGTGATGTGGCAGCTATGTGTAGGCATCGAACGAAAAAGATGTGTAAGCTTCGAGAACACGAGGCTGTTGCAACAGCGGTGTTGATTTGCGTCAAATTGTTTTACTTCTAACTACGATAGATATAAGGATAAGCAGGTGTTAAAAGCAGGTGTGTCTTCCCTTTTGAAAGTTGACGAAGCTGATTTTTGTACCCAAGCCGAATGTGCCTTACAGGTTCATCTGCCTACTTAACTTTTTTTTAAAATAAATTGAGAGAATCATTGAGAATAAACTTAGGACCATTGCAGAGGAACATACTCTTCTATTCAACAACCAGCATGGACTTAGGAAGCACCGGTCTGTTTTACCAGCCATAGATAGGGTTGTCAATGAGGTCGAATTGAAAAGCAGGAAGACCATCAAGACCAGGAAACTGGTCTCAACAGTTTTGTTGACTTACGGGCAAGTGTACTTGACTAGATCATTAGCTCCTACCTTGAATACAGAACGATTAGCTACAACAGTCGGAGAGTCCAGGTTAAAGCTGGCGTTCCGCAAGGCAAAATAGAACACTATGATCACATTTTAACAAGAAGAATGGGTAGGAGGAACACGAAACTGCCCAGAAGATTGACTTAGAGAGCTGACCTCAGAAATTCAAGCCTGGAGAGACAGGAAAAGCAGTAACATTACGTTTGTATTTGTACAAATAATTACCGCACACGGGGATTTCAATATATATTTAATTAAAATGGATAAATTAATGCCAGCACAATGTAGATGTTGTAACGGAGATGCTACAGACACATCAGAATACATAATTTTCGAATGTCGAGACTGGGCGTCAAAACGAGATCCTTTATTAAATACAGGTCCTCTCCTTAAGGATTTGGTCGGCAAAATGATACCTGACGCTGCTGCCTGGGGAAACGGGATAAATGAGATAAATGCAGCTATGCGGGTACATAAAATTAAAATAAAATTTAGGTAACAATAAAAAAAAAGGTAAAAAAAGGTAAAATAAAATTAAGAATTGACAGGGTTATTAATGTTTAAGTAAAGTTTCTGGCTATTTGATCCAGCTGACCACCATCATACTCACTGGCAGAAGTAGTAATAACCCCAGTTCCTCCAGTGATGTTGAGTATTTGCGGCGCGAGTATTAGTTAAGTAGGTCCGATCACAGCAGGAGTCCCACGCTACTTAGAAAATAATCTATCGTCAAGCCAAGTGCTTAATGAGTTTCTCCGTCGCCAGAAAAAAGTCATAGAACCAAGTAAAAGGCAACAATCGAGGCCATAGCAAAACGGTTTCAGAGCTGGCCAGAGAATCGAGACCCACTTTCTTCCTTTAATGTGAACAACATTATAGTCGAAACAAGAGATAGGGGTTAGTTGTCCTTTTTCTTAACATAATAAATGTTTTCAGTACAGAGGATAACAAGGCTGGGAAGTTACACACGCGAGTGGACCCATAATTTTCTGACAAATTGTCATGTTCTGTTTAAGCCTGCTTATAAAAACCAATAATAAATGCGCCAATTTCATATTTTGTTTGCTTAATTTGCTTTTGCAAATAGTGTCTATAAGGTCAAATACCTCTTCTTCAAAACCGCACCATGTGAAGTCAATATTCCTGATGAAAGTATATAAATGAGTAAATACCCATGCCACTCTTTGACAAGGCCATATACTACATATTATCGTTAGCAAAGGACTTAAAGAACTGATTAATGGGCCAGCAGCAAAGATGTGGGAAAGAAAATTTATTCTATTATTTAATGGGAAATACATATTTTCCACAAAAACACAAAACATGGATTAGTTTTAATAAGTTGCTTCACTCCGATTGAGTTGAATTTGAACTTATTGCACTTTATTGAATCTTATTGCACAGCAGACATCCATACAAGTGTGAGATATTAACTTCTAAATAATACGGATAAAGAGACATCAATCATTGGCTTCATGGGAAATTATTGCCCCAAAGATCTTATGAAAATTAAACGAAAAGGTAAAAAAATATCAACTGACTCCTTTCTTGGCGAACACAAAACAAACGAAATACCTTAGATTAAGAAAAATAGGTTTCAGACGAAAATCAAGTTGTTTGAAATTGTTCCCTATGGAAGCTGGAAAACGAAAGAAACCCTTGAACTCTAATAAAAAGTTATACTATTGGTCAAGTCAAAAGAATAGAGTAGGCTTATTACAGTGAATTTTATCATCCAGTAAGGTTTCATTGAAGTAAGAAATCGTCGCGACAGACAAACACACAAGTCGACACTCTGCTTTAATAATATACTCACTTGGCCCAATGGGGATGGTCGAGCTTCATCAGCAACTATCGGATATAATCAACAGCACTGCTTGGCATCATTTTTTGACAAGTTATAACTAAATTACAACTGAGGCACATTCCTAGGCAAAGAAAAACGTCCACTATAATGCCAGCTTGGAATGCAGTTCCCTCTTCTTCAAAGTCAATCTATTTTAGGTCAAAATTACGTTTACTGGCACCTTTAATTTAACGGCTATCAACTTGTTTAGCCAAGCTATGTGTAGCTTAGGTTAAATCATAGGAATAACTTGTCAAAACATTTGATTTTTGCCGATCTGATAGTACATACCATTTTTTGTTCATTGTGTTTAAATATAACACAATAAAAATACTGGAATAATATTGAACCATACACTGTACATTTTGAAGATGATTGTTTACAATGATGAAGATGGTCGTGTAAAAAAAATAATGTCTGTCATTTTGCATGATGCTTTCACTGTGAACATATTGGTGAGTAATTCTACGTATTGTGCTATATATTCTATGTATTGTTGCCTTCTCAGGACCTGTTGTTTTAGCGTGCGGCAATTCAGACTATCCATTCAGTACATCAGTGGTTCAGTTTGTGGTGTTTTGACAGTCTGCAACGATCAGGGACACCATAGACTCAACGATCTGTTGCGGGTAGGCTACCCGTCGCGCGGGAAGATTTTTCGCTTGATCCTCTCTGCTGTTACGATCCCATATCCGAAAAGCATCGGCAAACTTCGCTGCCAAAACAACTGTTGTTGGGTTGATCCTTCGCACAGCATATAATGACAGAATGGAAGTATCCGGGTCAGTAGCCAGCCGTTCAGCTGCATCCGTTCTTTCCACAGCAACAAACCAGAAGCGACCAGCGATAGACAGACATTTTCAAGCTGGATTCTCACACTTTGCCGAAATGTGCATCTGCTATTATGATCGAAGTGACCAACAAAATCGACAAAGAGGCCTATGAACGATGCATTTGATTTGCAAAGGTAGCCTATTGAAGAGGTTTGAGTTTTAGTGTTAGAAGCATACTGTTTGTGAACTACTCCCATAGTACATCGTATATGTATTGAAAAATCACCTCAAATACGGGCTTATCGGGTTTTCGGGACAGATTTTGTCTCCATGTTTAGGAAACACTTAATAAACCATTGCTTTTTCTTTAAAACAATCGACTATTATTAATCGATTGTTATTAAAAACTTTCAGAAACGGCCTGGAAGAGAATAACTTTATTAAATATTTTTTTCTAGATTTTACATAGTGCACAAAATCAAAAGAGCAACCTGTCCCTTTGTACATTTGACGGCCCATTATAGAACATAACCCTCAAATGCTTCCTTTGGACACCAAACTTCGGAACAACTTAAAAAGTTAGGAATAACAAAGCGTTTAAATCTATTAATGTAAAATCCATAATATTTTATAGCAATAAACCTGAAAGTTAAACTAGTAGTTAGCCAGGAGTACCTGATTATTTGATTAACTTGGTCTAAATTAAAATCCTGTGTTACCGAAATTTCATTTACCACAACGACGGCGATATCCTTCGGACTATATCCATCGTATTGTTGGCTTGAACACAAGGTCAAACGCTTGTGTATCGAAGCAGTTATATCGTTGGTCGCGCATCAACGAGATATAGCGTGAGCCCCATTTTGAATAAGATCCGTACCACTTGCTACGTCTGTGGGTCCGTAAAATTTCAGGTCGGCATAAAGTTTACGCTGCAGACCTGAAGGGATCACACTTTTTTAAGTCAAATATGAATATAGTTAAAAAAGACGGTGATCTAAAATCTTTAAAATACATTTTAGGTATGACCTCATTCAAAACTGAAGGGATTATTAGTTCAAACCTTTTTTACATAATTAAAGCCTGCTCTTTAGAGATGTTTTAGTGTTTTGATCTAAACCCATTTTGAATGACATCTGGTTCCACTAATACGTCGCTCTTAATTACTCCAAAAGCAGAAGAGATTAACCAGCCGGTTGTTCATTTGGACCGTCCCGCGGATTTCTGCAATGCCGAGGAAGTATATCTTATATAGACGATAACAAGGAAGCTAGACAACCAAAAGTACTTGTACCAAAAGCAAAAGAACCAAAAATGTAACCTAGGTACAATATTATAATATCAAAATATGTACTAACATAAATAACAGCATGTAAACGTTAAAATAATAACATTACTCAAGAAATGAATAGACAGTGTAAATAACAATATGAAGTTTTATGAACGTCCACTATAGTATTGAATGAGAAATCAATCAGCCTTCATTTTCTAAAATAAACTATACTGATATTTTTACACTGCGTCGAAGGACATCCAGCCTTAAGCTCTTCCAGATTACGACAAGTTATGGGATAACCGTTCGGTACTTTGCGGGGGCCTCCGCAGTGGAGCATTTTGCATCTCTTGAAAGTGACGCCTTAGCTAAGGTTCAGTGTCAAACGGCTTAAACTATTGTTCAAAGGCAACGCAGATAATTTGGTAAAGGAGACTGAGCGTATAAAAAATCTACGAAAAATGAAAAAGCGGTAGGACCACCGGGTACAATTTCTTAACAAAGGCACTGGAAAAACTTATAAATATATGTCATATAAAAGTACGGTTAAGAGCAAAGCTCGATAATGAATAGGATTCGAACTAAAGAATATATTTAACAATAAGTATATATTTAACAACAAATTCTGTTGGAGCAAATACAATAGAAGTAATCTGACTAGCATACAAAACAACCAACAACGACAGCGATGAACAAGAAAAGTGAGATGACATAGCCTATTAGATACAGCTGTTTCGTAAATCTTGTATAGCAGATTGGAGAAATGCGACAGTAAAACGTCAAGTAGATTAATAGCTGTAAAGCAATTATTGTAAGAGACAACATGGAAATTGTCGCATGCGTTACACATATGTGAAATCGGAAGATATTTGTATATACAAAAAAAACGAACTATTTCAAAATTTGTTTTCTGGTGCGACAAGAATCTAGAAATGACCTGTAGGTCTTCGTGTAATGCGTCACACCACTTTCTTTTACATTAATGGTAGATCTTTGCGACTTTCTAATAGCGTTGTTGTTTTAATGTGGCACTAATGGGCCTAATTTGAAATTTTCATAAAGACATTTTTTCATTTTCATAAAGAACTTTTTTTCGGAATTATACACCCAGTTTATTTTAATGTAACAAAGCATTACAGTTGCAGAAACATTACAGTTAACAAAACATGACACTGACAGCCCTTAATCTATTTCACACCAAGGTTGTGTCTTTCGGCTACGATCTCAACGGAGTCACGTCTTTAAGCTCAGATAAATCAATTATCTCCTCCGAGGCATTTGACATTTTTACCACAAAAGCCGTTGGCCCCGGTTGCATCTGCGTTGATGTTCTAGCAAGGCCAACACTTTTGAACGGGTCGGCCACGACTGCTAGGCTGTCTGCCTAGCAGTGGTGGAAAGCCCTGTCCTGGGAAGCCCCAGTCGCTGGGTGTACTATACCAGCATTTTTTATATTTGTATCTTCCGTGGTTTATATCTCTCTTTTTACTTTACAGTTTGGTCCGATGTCGTATCTTCACTTCTGTCTGAGACGGCGGATAGATTGGCGGCCGGACTACAATGGAGCTTCATCCGGGCGCCACCGGGCACCAAAGCATCCTCGTGATTAGTGGATCACCCGCCTTGACCCACTTTTCGGAGACACTTTGCGGCACCTATAAGCTTCGGGCCATCGATGAAAGAGTGGGCCCCAGGGGCAGACCAAGCGGCCTTCCCTTCAGTGAATGATAGAGCAAGGCAGTGGCAAAGCTGTTTCGGGCTACTGTTCTAGCATCGGTTTGGAGTGCAAATCCAGCTTTAAAGCTTCGCCCTCGAATTCCGGCCTCCGTCTCCTGAGTTCGAACGTTCTTCAGCGCACACGCGATCTTTTGTCTCACCATGGCCGTTAGGACCTGAAGTCCTCGTCCGCCCTAGAAAAGCTTCTTTCATGTCGTTGGTCCGCGCTGGTTATTTTAATTTCCCGGTGCCCGCCATATTTGGCAAGCGTGTCGCTATTCTCCACCTAGAGACGTGCCCGGTAAAAGGCTATCTCTCCCCCGGGACTCATCAAAGGTTGGGATAGCGTTATCGGTTGTTGCAGATGGTAGCTTTGTATGACAGAAGCAAGGGTGGCCTTTACTTAAGAAGGGTACATAAACGGACACGCTAAATATACTAAAAGCTGGCTAAAGATGTTCTTCGTTATTTGATTAAAAAAAATTTGATAAGCTATGAGACTCCCGATTGAAGCTCGCTGGAAGTTCGCGTATCTTTTGTTTTCTTAATCGTATGTGCTTAATTGCAGTAATGTAACTTGACAAAGGAATGGTACCGGCTATTCTAATGTAATTTTATAGAATACCGCTTGAAGAAGAGTTAGTTTTTATAAACACTAATCATTTCGTTCGCAGGTAGTGCCACCGTCTGATACTTACTATACACGTCATATTTCACGATATGTTAATTGAAGGAAAATTACATGAGAGACAAAATACTATAAAGCATTTAGAGCACTTCTCTAGAGTAGTATCTTTTAGGGTACGATGGAAGCGGTCGAGATAAGTTATTGGCATAGACCAGAAACAAACGCCCCAAAAAATTAAATCTCTTGAGAACGACGCGTTAATGATGGGGGTGGTAACACTGATGATTGTGATTATCATCTTAGTGACCATAATTCCTTTTGAGGTTGACCATTACTCTGTTTCATTCGCCTCTATTATGAAACACGAAAAACGTTGTGCACATTCAGTGCGATAGAGATTAATAAAAGACGGGGCTCGTAAGACAATAAAACAAGGAGATACGAAGGCGTCACTATAACGACTTTCGATGGGTGGAAATAGGCGTTAAGGGCACAAAGGATGCAAAACAGATCGAAGGTGGATTACAAGAATTCACCAGGGGAATGGCAAATCTGTGGGGACAATGAAACGACATCGGATCCTTGAGCAGCAACTTTTGTTGAGTATAGGGATCAAGGCGAAAATTTGGCGGCAACAGTGATCACTGCAAATGATTGATTTGCCTCCTAAATGAAGCAAATTCGCAAGAATTTTGTGTATTCACAAGAAGAAAATGCCTTTGGGAGCTAAAAAGCTTAGGTTATTAAGACGCCTTAGTTTATAAGCTTACTCTAGTGTTCCTGCAATTGTAAAAGGTGCGGAAAGGGTATTAAATACCTAAACTGTAGGCCGTTGTAGATACAACAAATCTGCTGATTTTATGCCAGTGACAATTATATTTTTAATTAGATGATTCCGACAATCTGAATGTCGCAAACGATACAAAAAGAAACGACTTTCGAGCCATTTTCCATTTTTCTATTGGAGATAGTGAATTTTGTATTCTTAGCCATAGGAGCGTTAATGATATGGTTTTAATATATGTCTTATCTTTTCATTGATTGGGTTGATCTTCTTATGAGGTCACACATTAGTGAACCAATGAGCAGCATGATGTATAAAGCATTTAAAAATTTCTCTAAGGGCATACAACACCCATAGCCTACGCAGGTACGCAAAGTGGTTGCCGAAAAAGTTTTCTAGGAGAAGAATATATATATATATATATATATAGTGACTCCAAAATAAGTGTAAAGTTATAAAAGGTATATTGTAAAAAATTTGTAAGATAATTTGCGGCTTAGATGTTTTCATTTTTTAATTGGAAGGCTAACTTTCTACAATTTTTGGAATTGTAGAAATTGGATGTCCATTACAATTCATTTTGTATATTTACATTTAAAGTCAAGTTTAGAGTAAATAATTGTAAAAATAAATGTATGTTACCTAAAAAATATGATTTTATATGATTTTTTGAACGATTTGATAACGATTTTTGAGTGCATTTGAAGAATTTTATTGGCTTCGATTTAAGACTACTTCTTCGGAAGTGTCCTTTTTTGAAGCTTATTTAATTTAAGTTAGATATGCCCCGATAAAACTGTCCTATCCAAACCATAGAAAATTTTTACGTAATTAACCATACGGTTACGTATGGCAATCTCCTTGTGAAACGCGCGAGCATTTTTACAGGCAAATTGCGTCATTTCGAATAATCTAAACTCCATTGATATACATAAATGAAAAATGCTTGAATACACTCAGAAAATTTGTTGTTACTTTATATTAAAAATTCCACAAGTGCATGAGACCCTATTCACATTATCACTTTTATCGTCTAAAGCGAACCCGGATGAAATATCCTATGCACGTGTCCCTATATTATTTCAAATATTACTTTAAATATTTTATTCACACCAATTAAATGACAAAAAAATCACTTTTTTCATCAAAAAAGATAGAGAAAATCTCAGTCACAAGAGACTTTATCAATTATCGAAAACATGTAGCGACTTTAGAAACCAGATTTACGCTCCCTATGGACAACTTTAATTGCACATATATGTTATCCACTTTCTTATTTTCGCAAATCCCATAGTGCCTACTTTCTGTATTATTTGTTGGATCATCGAGCACGCATATTACATCTTCATAGTGATGGCGTATTTGACAGTTCCTATCACAGCATGGCTTCAAATTGGTGAAGCGTACCATTTGGGAGTACCTGCTCGAATATTTGTCTGTTTACCGCGACTCTTATATCAAGAGAGCCTTTCACATGAATTGTGTAGTCTATAGTATTATTTACTGTTCGGGGTTTTTTAGGCTAGTTACATCGCATACGATGATCGATTGAAGCTTTTTACCAAATTTTAACCAGTGTTTTGTAATTGGCAGCAGAATTTTTAATGTTTCTGGCACTACTTTAGTTATCATTAGACAGTGTTTAATGAATCCTCTGTTTATCATACTGACGTGTGCATTGATGAATTAGACAGTCGTATCTCCTCCAGGAGAATGCGTAAGTGTTGATTTGCCATATTCTTCATATATGAAAATAGTTCCGTCACGCTTCTGATTTCTTGCACACGCGCGTTGGCATTTTCGCAGCGAATTTCGGTGATGCTTATCACAATCAAATCCGAAACGGGTGGTCCTTCCGTCACCGTTGACAGCTGCCTTGGTGTTTTCGTTACTGCTTTGTCATATGTCTCAAGAAAAAAGGTAAACGGCTTCTGAAGCTAGCCGAATTCTAATGCTCCGTCGTCCTTGCATTGTGAAATCTCTGCGAGATTGACCTCCTTACGCTCGTGATGGTCAATACAAAGAGGTTGGAGAAGGAATTGCTACCTGAGGAATTTCCTTATTTCCTAAGTCTTTCCGTTCATGTTAAACGTTAATACAATGCGGATACAGAATCTTAGCGTCAAGGTGCCACTATGAGTTTGTAGAACGTTCCGCTCGTGAATAAGAGCAATAAGCTAAGGTTCTCCTTACGGCTCAAAGAGCTCTGTATCTTCATTATCAAAAAAGGAAGCAAGATTTATAAGTTGTTTTCGCTACTCTGACATAATTTGTCAATTCGAGTATAACGTTTTGAAAAATATTAATTGCTTATATGCGGGCATATCGCGGTACCGTTTTTTTCGGTGACACCATCGCTAGGACCCGATTCTCCGTGTTTGTATGTTGTCTGGTCTCTGCCAACGTGTCAATTACTACTCAAGTCGCATATACATATTCATCTATCGTAAAAAAAGGCTTGTAATTACGCACCACTCGATGGCAAATGTCTCAATTATCGACCCATTTATCTTGCATTTCACCCACACTTTCCCTTCGTAAGAAGATTAAATATTTTTCCTTAATTTGACAGGAGTTATGATGCTATCCAGCACAGTAATATTTTCGAGTAAGGCGATAGGTATCGCACCCCTACATTTTTATCTAGCCAAAGCCTTAAAATACTTTTTCTTAAAAAAGCAAAGTTCTTAACGAGTCATCGTATCTGAAACATTATTGTACTTTAATATTGGTTTTATCTTTATTTTTTTTTTGTGACCTGTTATTCCTCTATTGTTGCCGTGATTTTTGCGAGTGAAGTTGTCGTGAGTGGCGTTTGCCGCATCATATGCTCTTGTCCACTTTGTAGTACGTTCACTAGTTCCTGTCTAACAACGCCTGCATATGTAAAAGATGCCATTTGCATCTCCACAACTACTTTAGGATTACGACCGCGATCTGTTCTTTTTTAGTGTAAATGTATTTCTGAGTAATCTTCAATAAATATTTAAGCTGAAAGCGCGAAAGACCCCGACTATTCCACCTTGCAACAGATTTGTATTAAGTATCGAGCCAAAATTAAGGCGAAGAATGAGCGAAATATCTAATAAAATTATATGGGAACAATGTCCCTTTTATTAGGTAACTTATTCTATATTCGAGTTGATCAACATCGATCTAACCGTTTCCGCTGGTCACAGATTCCTTCCCCTTGTCTCACATAGAAACTATTCCAATAACCAAGCCCCTTCGTCAAATCGGCCATTCATTCAACTTAAAAATTCATATATTCTATCTAACTATTGTGGGCAATTTCATCAAAGATTGTTCCAAAACCTTGCGATTCTTAGTTTCCGGCACTATTTTCTAAGAAGAAACACTGACCGCAAAATCCTAAGACACCCTAATGGAGTATGTCGCGGGTCAACGAGACAACCAAATACGCTGTAGCAAAACTGATCAAATTAGCTAAACATTTAAAATACTTTCATCGATCAGCGTTTTTGGTATAAATCACCTGTTCGATAAAAATACGTGAAAGTCAATTGGTTCCTACGTGTAGATTTCAATGTCGACGTTTACGCGGGTGTTCTAGGGTATAGATTAGTGATTTCTACGTACGGTTTGCCATTATTTACTAGCTTGAGGTATTTGACTTGTTTTCTTTCTAAAATGACGGAGTAGAGCTGTTAATATGACAAATACATTTTTTTATCCAGCTTTCTATCTAATATCGAAGAAAATTTCATGACAATTCAGTTCTAAAACAATAAATAAAACGTGCAAGCGTACGGGATAGATCCTTTGCTTTTCTTTACTGCGATGTATTGTATACGTTTGTCCTGGAGTTATATATATATATATATATATATATATATATATAGGCCTACACGGCAAACATAGGGCGCAATAGAGCTCAGTAATGAAATTTGGACAGCAAATGGGAGTGGAAAGATGTATGTAAATATGGAACGGTTTGGAGAAAAGCGTTTACTGACGTCATTGTTATAGATCATGCCATAGAGAAGTCAAAAAAAGCTGATTCGGGTAGGTCACGATCAATCGAAGTAGTGTACTCCCAATAAGTAAAAAAGAGTAGCGGTTTACTGTTTGCAAAAGCATGAGCGACTCACATCTCTATGGTCGCTACATTATCGGGCTTCTTTTTCTTTTCGGCCATTTACAAGGCCACACCTAAATATAGGCACACTTTAAGATCTAAAAGGCTGCTGAATGTTACCGGCCAAGAGCCTACTTTAATGGCAGTGGTTGCCAACGTATGGTGGCTAGACTTCGTTGTAGCTGTTAATAATGGTCGCCTCAGAGCATAAGGCAGGAGGAACAGAATTAGGTAGCTGCATCGGTGGTTTCTGCTGTTTTCTGCCCTATAGGGGCATATGGAAGGTAACAAGCTGCGTATTTTATTGGCAGTGTTTTGGAGACTTTGACAACGAATGTAACTCTGAAAACCTAAGAATGTTTTGGGGAGCGCGAAGATAGACCGGTATTTTAAGATGTTATATATATATACACCTATATGTACGAACATATATTTGCCTAGTCCACTACTTTCTTACTTAACGGGGAGCCAGGTAAATTGTGAAACGTTATGAATTGTTCTAGAAGGATCTGCAGGTAATCAGAGTGAACCGATCAACACCAGCTACGATGATCATGATAGCAATAACAGCGTCTAAGTTGCTGTCGTCATCACAATATATACGCATATATATAACCATTTGAGCAAGGTAAACTTGAGTAGGTAAGGCATTGCGATAGCAGAGGCCATCACAGACTGCTTGCGACGCCGTATGAACGGATGCTTGCACACAAAGCAAAGCCAGGTACCGAGCAAGCCTTAGAATATTCATAATCAAGAACATAGTCGACTAGGTTTGTCGAGATTTACGTTCAATGTCATTGTGAATTGCACCGTAATTTGTATGCTAGCGTCGAAGTCCTGAGCCCGTTTTAGACAGAAATAGACTGATAATGCAGGCGGATATAGGCAAAAAATGTACAACACCAGCTGTACATAGGGTATGGATAAAAATAGAGCTGTAGAATTTTAAGCAAATTATGTGCAGTGCACAGGATGAACAATGAATTCGTACTTAAACTGGTTTATAACAGCGCATACCTGGCATACATTTGTGTACGTTATAAAGTTCTACGATTATAGGTTCTAATACCTGAGTTACTGCTTGTGAAAAGCCTTCGCGTGTAGTTTCCCACAAAATCTTACTTGAAAAAATAGACTCATCGATCCACATGTGATACTTTTTGTACCGTTCTATGTTGTTCTAAGTCAAACGATTAGCTCAAGGACATTTTTTGCATGCGTTTTGTTTGGTGATGCATTATGTGCAAGTTTGACATATTTCAAACCAAACAAAGATAAAAATCATAATAATATTAATTTACATGACTTTTAAAAGCCGCGGTAACACAAAACTTGTGGATACCGGTCTAACATTAAGCCGTGACAAAAATGATGTAAATGCCTGTCTGCTTAAAAGTTCAAAATCAGATCCAAGTACACGGTCCCTTTTTTTTAGAAAATAGTTTAATTTTTTCTGAGATGTTCGAATGATTACTTGGGTTTGTAGTGCGATCACACTGTGTGGCATTTCGGCATTCCAATTCAGTTTTGATTGAAAAGCAGAAGTGTTTATGCACATTTTTGCACTTTTAACTCAGTAAACACATATGGCTATGGAAGAAATATAACTCCTTTGTCATCTCCACGGACTGCCGTCGTAAATCAATTAATATGTTGGGTATGCTTTATGGAGCAGCCATCTTTGAAGGTTACTTACCTTTAATATCTTAGCGTGGTATAATCGCTTATCTCAGTCTATCATCTCAGTCTTCAAGTCTTCTATTCTGAGTCTTGTTCTGTAAGTTTCTTAAGTTGGCAGTTCGACTGATATTAGCGTAAGTTTTTTGGTTTTGCTGAAAATCTTTTTAGACAGCGTTATTGACGCTCAAAATTATATATTGAAAAATTATATATTTAGCATTCCTTCTTAATAGAGCAATTTTAGTTTTAAATGCTTTGAATCGAATGAGCGTAGGCGATGATTTAGTTACCAACGAAGTGAGATTTGGTACAATAAATCCATAATCGCAATAGCCATAACGATATTGTAGTGATTTATTTACTAAAAAACTGAAAAGTGAATTTATTTATTAAAAAATATGTAGAATACATATTTGGTTTTGAAATCCTTGACTTACTAAAAGCATTAGTTTATACTATTGAGTTTAAATGACGTAGGAATATAGTTAAAAAGTCAAAAGTACTGTTATAATTATCCCAGTACGTCTCGCGTCGATGCATACTAATATTGCTAGGAGTAAACCATTTTAAGCACTCCGTTTAAGCCAAAAGAATGAATGTGTTTGAATTGTGTCTGAATCAGTACTCGATATCAGTTTCTGCTCAAGAGAACTCGGAAGGAGCTCCTCAAATAGTTCAAAGGTGATAGCTGCCATTACAAAACCGTGCCCAATTTGCTACGCGACCGCACCCACTGTCCGCCATAATAACACTAGTAGCTGTACAATACAATAATAAACACGAGCAAAATATCATTCCATAGTGATTGTGCTATAATTGTGTTTCTGCTTCAAGCGCATTCTAAAATACTAAAATGGGGATCATCTAGTATTTTGTATCGGCTGGTAATATCACTACGAAACTTGCGGCTACCAATTTATATATTAAAAGCGCAATTTGTTAGTGGTTAATGCGCTAAACATACTTGATACCTACACAACATCTATAAAGAAAAAAGGGTATTGCGCAGTTGCGAGGTGATTTCTCAGATAAGGGAGCTCAGGAGGCTATGACCTTGGATGTACGACATCTACGGAGGAAGAAGAAAAAAGATAGGGCGTAGAGGGAGCTATGGATACCTCTGTGAAGTTCTTGAAAAGATCTGCCATTCTCTTGCCCGGTCCTAGGTTGAATTTTCTTGCATCATTTGCAAAACAGCAATCATATTACAGAACCTTGATGAATACCTTTCAGGATTTCGTTTATACTAATCCTGTTGCATTCATGTATATATATGTACAAACATATTTTCCGCCATTTTCCGATTCCAACAGTACTTGAACTACCTTGGCGTTGCCTTTTTGATAATTCTTCCCTTGAACACCTCATTATAGACTAAGTTAGTTAGTGCAATTGTCTTCGTCAGGAGTTGTGGCTTCTAAAGCCAAACGTTCGAACATCTTCTCCAATACTTTCAAGCTTATTCTTCTCACCTCCTTCTACCGGGGGTTCTATGGTCTTGACTTAAGCTACTTTTTTCGGGCCCGGTGACTGTTCAGACGATGTATTAATGGTCACATACTGATTCATTGGGAAATATTAATGTCTACCATCGGGCTGAGCCGGGATCTTTGCCATCCGATCGAAAATAGTCATTGTTCTAGTAAAGCTTCGGCAAACTTCTTTTTGAATTCAGTAATAGCTATGAAATCTCCTACCTGACCCTTCTTTGCCAGGTTTACTACTGTCTCGGCTGGTGGCAATATAAGGTTTTTCAAAAGGCCACGTTTACCTACTAAAAGATTGAAGTCTATTTAAGTCTCGTATGAATATTGAGACCCTACTGAACCTGCCTTATCTGCCGTTCGATCTGGGCGCACGTGCGATCTTTAACTTTTTAATGAACTTGACTGCGCCACTCAGTCGTGTCTCTCTTAGGGTCACTTAGATCCCTCGTAGTCTTAACAGCCTTCCGTGCAGTGATTTCACGCAGCTCTGAGTTTAAGTTGATCTTGAAACCCTTAAGTGTGTTCGCGAGAAATTTTGTTTAGTTTGTAATCAAAAGGAGTAGCTTTTTGAGAGAAACATCAGGCAATCACACACAATATCGCTCCTATAAGAATACTCCCGCATGTGAATTTTGAGATACCCCATCGAGGTGAAAAGTGCCACAGAAAGGTTAATTCGAGTGAAGCTTTAAGTGAAATTTGAGTGAAACCAGAGTGGTTGAGCATAGAATTCTGGCAATTTGTGTCGGCCTTCACCGCTCAAGGTGCGAGATCGTCTAATACATTACAAAAACCCAATATCTATGTATATATTTGTCTGTCTGTCACAGCGTTTCTTATTTTAGTGGCATTTTGCTGGCATTAAGCTTAACGACTTGAATTCGAATTACATTATTTTTTTATTTTGATGATCTAATAAATTTATTTTTAAACTTGAAGATTTGTTCCCTCCCATAAGAAATAATGTTGAAATATTATTTTTATGGAAATTGTTCTCTCCAGTACGGCCTATTTGTTTCGGCTTTTTGCCTTTCGGTTTTATATGGTCTTCGAGAAAGGCCTAGATGTCGGATTGTTCACCCGGTTTTTATTGAAAAGCTTACATTTATATCATTTTATTTTGTGTCTTGACGGCTGCATTAGAGACCTCGCACATGTTGGAGTGCTATGAAAAATATAAAAACACGCCATGACGACTGGTTCAAAAATTACCTTCTGAGACTCACTTAAGTTCCAACGGAAGCACAAAAAACAAAATTATTGCCTCATAATTTTCAGGAGTGAGGGTGTTGTTTTAACGTCGAGCAGTAACGCATCTCGTAAGCATTATTTTAAGAATGACTTGAAAATAATAAACAGTATTAGATATTAAAGAAATCAATCGCGCCAGCCTTGTACCGAAAAATTTCAAACATTTTCAATTTTAAGAATTTTTAAAAATTACACAATTAGATCACCCGTATATAGCATGAAAACTGAGAGAACAACACGTCGAGCACACTGGCTTGGCATATTCGCGTACGCCTTGCGACCGGAGGAAAGACGTAATGGCACGGGTTCGATCCCCGCCGTTACACATTTACATTTATGGGGTCTGTCTTACAAAGTAATGAAAAAAGATTTACCGTGGACGTTAAATTTGGGCTGATGATCAGCCTTAGAAGTATTTTTTTTAATAAGGCAACACACATAAATTTACTCTCAGTTGATATTGCTTGACACTTTTTCCATAGCTGAGAACGTTTAACCAATCTCTAGAACATTCGGAGTTTGCCTTTTAATCTCACTTCAATGTAAGTACCGAAGAAAGAAAATTAGTTGATATTTACATTAAGGTGATGCAGGATGTTTAAAATTTAGCACAGCTGTATGGGTCCATCCTTCAACCTTTATAGACACGTCGTAGAACGGAATGCAAGCACATATCTTTCTAGCACCAAGGAAGCTCAGGTTACTCACACACAATCTAGTGACTATGGTGGGAAAACGAATGCTCTTTAGATGTGTGGCAAATAATTTAAAATACATTTGCTCTTAAAAAAGGAACACATGAATTTATTTAATATATGGCATACAGCAAAAAATTCAAAATCTGTTTACATGTTTAGAATTTAATTTGAAGTGTTGCAATTCGTCTCTCCATTAAAAGACCCTTTGTAAGAAACAATGATAGCAAAAGAAATTCTAACTAGGCAGAGCTATCTTATTTCACCTTTTTATAAAGAGACTGGCGCACTCAGCTAAGCACCTGTGAAAATCGATTGTTTATAATGCTTAAGGATTAACCACGGTTTTTCGCATCAGCCAATTCGAAACACATTGAAGAAGGTTGTATTATAATGAACGTTATTCAATTTGTTACGATTTGTGAACCATGGAGTCTTTAAACAAAACTAAAAACCAGAGCGAAAACTAGAAAAAAAGAATAAATATATAATTGCCTTCATATTCGTTCACACTGGCATTGCACGCCCGAATCGTGATGCAAATGCAACATGAAAATATTGTTGAAAATGTCTTCGAGATAATTATTTGTCCATTGTGTAAGCTATTGCGTAGGCTTCTAAATTTTGTAATAACACGTTGTGTTATAATAAGTCGCATAAAATTCACGGCAGTATTAGGAAAAAAATTTTCAAATAAAAAGCAAACTCTCAGATCAGAATATTCTCACATTAGAGCAAGAAAAGCAGCTAGCTTGATTGAAATGTACCTACTGGGAAATGCAATATTAGTAAACTATAAATTAAATTGCCTAGCACTCTTGAGGAATTAAAGCTTTTTGTATTTGAACTGAAAGACGAGGGTACTATACTTGAGTTCCATTGCTGCGTTAATTGTTGCCACATATTTTTTGCCGCATTTTATATCAGATATTTATAATATTTTTTTGCTTTTGGAATCTATTGGTCTGATCCACCGGTGTAGACCGTGAGAATAGCTTCTCGACCCTTAAATGAGTCTCACGAAGGGTCTTTTCACAGGACCTTTAGTTATGTCATTGGTGCATCTTTTCGAAAATAAACTTTTCTTTGAAGCTTCACTTGTTTACCTTATACCTTATTAACGATTGACAGTAGCGCGTATAAGAATAATTACCACTTATCGGCAAGTTTATTATAATACAACTCATTTTTGGACTCACAAAGGATTTTCGGCAGATTCTTGAGGGGAAAATTCTTATTGAGGATAGCTCGCCACTTGCTATTTTCTGCTATCTTTTTTTCCTGAGATCCCTTTCCCGTTTCAATCCAGCCTACCTTTTTTTTTTTTTTTTTGGAGGCCGATTGAGAAGACCTCTTATCGGCAAGTTTATTTTCTCATTG